>NQII01007430.1:0-93204 GCA_002778355.1 Clitarchus hookeri
AGTTTCTGGTTTCAGATATTGAAAAGAAAGCTGTTCAACGAAAACGACCAGTGGTTATGCAATTTAAATAGTTATGTAGTACTTACACAGCTTAATTAAAGTAACAGCTTTAATATAACATCAAATATTATAATGTTTTTTTTTTTTTTGAATTTGTGTGGATTAAAAACTTTGTTATGTGGTTTAAGAATAAAACATTCACTTATTTGGTTAGGGGTAAAATGTCATAACTCCATTTACTATTACAATGATGTATAGATTTTAATTTGGAATACTATAGACTGAAGGACCATAGAGATGCATTATTTGTACATAATGTTCACAATTAAACATTAATAATTAATTTTATAAAAAAATTAATGGACATGTATAAAGTGTTTTCTTTTCTTCTCACAGAGTAAGGAAATGTAGTTATGACATCTTAGCTCTGGGCTATATATTTTTTACGCCATAGCTTACAATCATATCAATTACTTTAGAACGTCGGCTGTCAATCACAATGGGCATATCTTCACACATATTTTAAGTCTACATCTTTGTCCATTTTTTTGTTGTATATGTTTCCGTAGTAAAGTTCAGCTGATTATTTATTATTTTCCAGTCTCACTTGAGAAACTGCATACTGAATTCGGCCCATTATGGTTCCAGGTATTCTGTAAAGTAGTTCTGCTTGTAATAACGTTCGGATTTTAATATTTTTTTAACAGTAAGTTTCAAAGGATACAATATGTAAGGATATCAGCAACGTAACCTGAATTAGCGGCATTATTCATACTGAAACGATTTACTCGGAATTGTGTGTTTCTCTGGAATTCGCCAAAATCGCCGTTCAGCCGGCAAAGAACCACCGCTGTAATAATCACTGTGCTGTCACTTCTATTCTATAGTAATATTGTTTACTGATTTCGCTGATATTGGACAATTTTGATAATTTAACTCGTTCTGATCCAATTTCATGGATCGTTTTATGCATTGAATATAAGGAATGGTTTGATGCGGGTTGTACTTTAAGCCGACAAAAAACTTGACTTGGTATCACGATCAATGAACTGTAGGTTTTAAATTTGGTCATGAAAATTAGAACCATTCATAGCCTACAGCAGTAACACGGTTTAGGAATGAGTTCCCCACAGAGAAGTACACTGGACTTTGAGAATCTCAGTGTAGATTACTGGCCAAAAATATCCTCCCTATGAGTCCTGTACACAAGAACCTGTGAAAAAAGTTTTTGCTCAGAATTTAATTATACATTTAAAAACCTTTGAATGCAATAATAAACTTCTAAAAATAACCCTTTGTAATGTTAAAAAGGCCTTTTTCTAATATATGTCCAAAAATGTTTGTACTGACTATGAATGACTTTAAATCGCGAAGACAAAGTTACAAAATTTTACATTCTGTGATAGGTATTTCACTTAATACAAGGGAATGTGTTTACCAATACCATACTGTTGATAATTACAATAGTAATAATAATTATTATAATAATTGAATTGGGAGCGAGGGAAAGTGAGTGTTTTCAAATAATGATATTTTGAGTGTAGAAAAGATATTTGCCTTTTACACTGCATCATAAGAAAGATCATAGTATGCGATCTTGCCCATTACTTTTTGCAACAGACCAAAGAGACTGAAAAGAACTTTTGTATTTTTTTTTACGTTAATAACTGTTGTCACGGCAAATATTCATTCAAAATATGCAATTATAATTTTTTAAGTTTGCAAATGTGCATTCCGTCTACCAAATTGTATGGCATAATGTAGTAAAGCAATTCTCTAAATCACTAACGTCAGTTCTCCCCAAGACGTGAAATTAAAATATTTTTATTAAATCCATACACATCTCAATCCCCTTGCAAAACAAATCGTTTTTCTTTGCTAATGTTGAATTTGAAGGATGCTCAAAAACATCTTCACCCTCATATTAAAACTTTGATATAAGTAATCATTAGAAATTAAAAACGATGATAGAACATCAGTTTATTCGTGTGCTTAAAGTGTTTACATTGTACAGCAAGGGGGGTGGGCGAAAATATTCGTGCTGGCAAAGTGGAAATTTTTCTTGTGTATTATATTTTGAATGGATGTATTCCCAGTTCTACCTTATTTATTCATCATAATTTGTTTCTTGTACAGAAACAAAATTATTTGGTCATTTTTCCGTATTGCGTACCCTTATAGTAAAACTATAGTAAAACCGCAAGTACAGTATAGAGTATCCCTTCAAATCGTTTCCTTTACAAGTTAGTTTACTATTGCGTATCTCGCCGATTTCCGTTTGGCATATCCAAGTTCAAGCCAATTGTTCCGTTCAACGTATCCAAGTATAATTTTTCTTTAAAATTAAAAGTTTTCAATCAAGAAACGTACAATGGTGTGTGCGGGATGTAAAATCACAATGTTGAATTCTCGAAAGATAATTTATTTTTCGCCGGACATAACTACATTTCTCATCGAGCACAACATCATCAAACCATCGATACGATGTAGACGATGCAATGAAGGTGAAGCCAGGCTCGTGGACAATCGCGGTTTGTTTTACTGGTATCGACAGCGCACCGAGAATGGCACGAAATGTAATTTTAAAGTGTCGGCAAGATAGGGCAGTTTCGTGGGAGATTCGAATTTGTCGCCGGACAAGATCATCGAGTTGTGCTTATTATGGTGCCTAATCACATATCCCCGACAACAGACAATAATAAACGAACTTCAGTGCTTGGGCAAGACAGTCGNTGTGTGTGTGTGTGTGCATGGTTGCGTGCGTGTGTGTGTGTACGTGTGCGTGTGCTTGTGTCCCAACAAACGCGAAAGACACGGGCTAGAATGGGGTCAGTAAAAGCTTGCCGATCTAACTTTGGCAGCCGATGCTGGCCCGATGTCATATGCCGGAATTTGGCCAATATAAATATGGAACGTCGGCCAACAGTTTACCGAGAATGTCACGTGAAACCCCGTGAATATTCACGGGGTTACACCTGTATACCGCCATGGGTTTGTTCCTACGTCTATGGATTGTAACTTGGACTCACCTAGTCCGTGGCTGTCTGTTGCAGTTTGATTTGTTTTGTTTATGGCTAACAGTGTTTCTGTTGAGTCAGCTTGCAGTTGGAAATAATTGCCTTCATTCAACATAATGCATTAGATGAGTAAATTACTGTGCAGCTTGCATTAGGAAGTAGAGGAGACTTCAGTAATACAACAGAAGGTACTTTGTTTATTTAACTGATTTTAAAACGTATATAATTAATAGCTATATTAAAACCTAACCTCATTATAGTAGTTACTCGTAGTTCATTTCATACACTTACAGCAATTAACCTTTACAAAAAGGTCAAGCTTTTAAGTGAATAGCCTACAAATTATTCACTAATAAACAAATAAATAGACAAGACACTCTAATATAAGTTAATTGATTTAAAATAAATCCAAGCATTAGTGATATCGTGCNAAACAAATAAATAGACAAGACACTCTAATATAAGTTAATTGATTTAAAATAAATCCAAGCATTAGTGATATCGTGCATGTATTTCATAACGAATGCTACTAACTAGTTCCATATGCCACTTAACCACAATTGGGCTAATTTCGTTTGATATTTATGTAGGCAACAATGCATTGCGGTATTTGTAAATGCATTTATGTTCGCACGTGTTTTCAATAATTGACATATACTAGAATTCATCCTCTGAATGTTCTAGGGTATTCCAATTCCTCCCCTACAAACTAGTCCAAGCTGCGAGTTCACCAATGCTACCGCTGTGGGCGAACTTATAAGCACAAGTAATGTAGTGCTCGCTGACAGAGACCATCTGGACCAAGGACCGGTGAGTAGTGTCGCTTCACATCAGTCATCGTCACATTGTTTTCAGCTTAAGAATTTCACCGATAAGACGGGTAATGATGTTGTGTATTTCAATGAAGGACCATAATCAGAGGCTTGTGCTAGAACACTATTTCGACAGTCTACACCAGTGCCCTTTTTTGACAGTGACGCTGCTGGACCACTCCTCAATAGTGATCGTGAAATTCAAGCATGAGAATAGCCAGTGAGTTTACAGGTGGCTGCTAGCAGTGTTGGCGATGACAGTGACTTATCTGGCGTCGATAGTGATAGAGATCCTGATTTTGTTCCAGCAAACAGTTCTGAAAGTGACTTGGATCGCATTATGATAACTCGGTCCCAGATAACAAACAGAATACTGATAATTAATGGAACATCGGGCGAAGGAAGTGATATACAAGAACCTAAACAAGACAAAGAATGGAAACGTACTAGACGTATAAAAATATGGAAAAGTAATATTAGGGAAACAAATACAATTTCAGGGGATGTGTATGTCTCAGAAGAAGGGAAGCAAGTTTCAGCAAAACTAATGAATTCGCCATGTAATTGGTGCAGAACGGGAATGCCCAGCAAATATTTCAGGAGAATATCGCTTAAAAATATTTAGTTATCCCTGCAGTGAATAAAAATCTTGGGGAACGATTAAGCAGTTTCTGGTTTCAGATATTGAAAAGAAAGCTGTTCAACGAAAACGACCAGTGGTTATGCAATTTAAATAGTTATTTAGTACTTACACAGCTTAATTAAAGTAACAGCTTTAATATAACATCAAATATTATAATGTTTTTTTTTTTTTTGGAATTTGTGTGGATTAAAAACTTTGTTATGTGGTTTAAGAATAAAACATTCACTTATTTGGTTAGGGGTAAAATGTCATAACTCCATTTACTATTGCAATAATGTATAGATTTTAATTTGCAATACTATAGACTGAAGGACCATAGAGATGCATTATTTGTACATAATGTTCACAATTAAACGTTAATAATTAATTTTATAAAAAAATTAATGGACATGTATAAAGTGTTTTCTTTTCTTCTCACAGAGTAAGGAAATGTAGTTAATGACATCTTATCTCTGAGCTACATATTTTTTACGCCATAGCTTACAATCATATCAATTACTTTAGAACGTCGGCTGTCAATCACAATGGGCATATCTTCACACATATTTTAAGTCTACATCTTTGTCCATTTTTTTGTTGTATATGTTTCCGTAGTAAAGTTCAGCTGATTATTTATTATTTTCCAGTCTCACTTGAGAAACTGCATACTGAATTCGGCCCATTATGGTTCCAGGTATTCTGTAAAGTAGTTCTGCTTGTAATAACGTTCGGATTTTAATATTTTTTTTTAACATTAAGTTTCAAAGGATACAAATAAGCACAATATGTAAGGATATCAGCAACGTAACCTGAATTAGCGGCATTATTCACACTGAAACGATTTACTCGGAATTGTGTGTTTCTCTGGAATTCGCCAAAATCGCCGTTCAGCCCGCAAAGAACCACCGCTGTAATAATCACTGTGCTGTCACTTCTATTCTATAGTAATATTGTTTACTGATTTCGCTGATATTGGACAATTTTGATAATTTAACTCGTTCAGATCCAATTTCATGGATCGTTTTATGCATTGAATATAAGGAATGGTTTGATGCGGGTTGTACTTTAAGCCGACAAANTGGATCGTTTTATGCATTGAATATAAGGAATGGTTTGATGCGGGTTGTACTTTAAGCCGACAAAAAACTTGACTTCGTATCACGATCAATGAACTGTAGGTTTTTAATTTGGTCATGAAAATTAGAACCATTCATAGCCTACAGCAGTAACACGGTTTAGGAATGAGTTCCCCACAGGGAAGTACACTGGACTTTGAGAATCTCAGTGTAGATTACTGGCCAAAAATATCCTCCCTATGAGTCCTGTACACAAGAACCTGTGAAAAAAGTTTTTGCTCAGAATTTAATTATACATTTAAAAACCTTTGAATGCAATAATAAACTTCTAAAAATAACTCTTTGTAATGTTAAAAAGGCCTTTTTCTAATACATGTCCAAAAATGTTTGTACTGACTATGAATGACTTTAAATCGCGAAGACAAAGTTACAAAATTTTACATTCTGTGATAGGTATTTCACTTAATACAAGGGAATGTGTTTACCAATACCATACTGTTGATAATTACAATAGTAATAATAATTATTATAATAATTGAATTGGGAGCGAGGGAAAGTGAGTGTTTTCAAATAATGATATTTTGAGTGTAGAAAAGATATTTGCCTTTTACACTGCATCATAAGAAAGATCATAGTATGCGATCTTGCTCATTACTTGTTGCAACAGACCAAAGAGACTGAAAAGAACTTTTGTATTTTTTTTTACGTCAATAACTGTTGTCACGGCAAATATTCATTCAAAATATGCAATTATAATTCTTTAAGTTTGCAAATGTGTATTCCGTCTACCAAATTGTATGGCATAATGTAGTAAAGCAATTCTCTAAATCACTTACCTCAGTTCTCCCCAAGACGTGAAATTAAAATATTTTTATTAAATCCATACACATCTCAATCCCCTTGCAAAACAAATCGTTTTTCTTTGCTAATGTTGAATTTGAACGATGCTCAAAAACATCTTCACCCTCATATTAAAACTTTGATATAAGTAATCATTAGAAATTAAAAACGATGATAGAACATCAGTTTATTCGTGTGCTTAAAGTGTTTACATTGTACAGCAAGGGGGGTGGGCGAAAATATTCGTGCTGGCAAAGTGGAAATTTTTCTTGTGTATTATATTTTGAATGGATGTATTCCCAGTTCTACCTTATTTATTCATCATAATTTGTTTCTTGTACAGAAACAAAATTATTTGGTCATTTTTCCGTATTGCGTACCCTTATAGTAAAACTATAGTAAAACCGCAAGTACAGTATAGAGTATCCCTTCAAATCGTTTCCTTTACAAGTTAGTGTACTATTGCGTATCTCGCCGATTTCTGTTTGGCATATCCAAGTTCAAGCCAATTGTTCCGTTCAACGTATCCAAGTATAATTTTTCTTTAAAATTAAAAGATTTCAATCAAGAAACATACAATGGTGTGTGCGGGATGTAAAATCACAATGTTAAATTCTTGAAAGATAATTTATTTTTCGCCGGACATAACTACATTTCTCATCGAGCACAACATCATCAAACCATCGATACGATGTAGACGATGCAATGAAGGTGAAGCCAGGCTCGTGGACAATCGAGTTTTGTTTTACTGGTATCGACAGCGCACCGAGAATGGCACGAAATGTAATTTTAAAGTGTCGGCAAGATAGGGCAGTTTCGTGGGAGATTCGAATTTGTCGCCGGACAAGATCATCGAGTTGTGTTTATTATGGTGCCTAATCACATATCCCCGACAGCAGACTATAATAAACGAACTTCAGTGCTCGGGCAAGACAGTAGTCGCCTGGTCGAATTTCTGCCGCCAAGTGTGCATAGACTGGGTGTTAACTTACAGAAAACGAATAGGCGGGCCTGACAAAATAGTCGAGATAGACGAATCAAAATTGGGTAAACGCAAAAACCGCAAGGGACGTAAAGTTCACGGCCAGTGGGTTTTCGGCGGTGTGGAGAGAGGTGATCCTACCAAGTTCTTCCTGGTGCCGGTGGAAAGGAGGAACGCTGCGACATTAGTGAAATGCATTCGTGACTGGATAGTGCCAGGCACGACGATAATTTCAGACCGTTTGCGAGGTTACAGCAACTTGGATACAGCAACTTGGACATACACGGCTATCGTCACATGCAAGTAAATCACTGGAGGGAGTTTGTGTGCAGTGAAAAGAGTGGATTAGTAAACACCCGAAACAAATCAAAGTTGAGGCAGGGCGAGACTTTAAGAGTGCACACTCAAAACATCGAACGAAGTTGGTGTTCAGTTAGATACAGCATCCCGTGTTTTGGTAGACGGCAAAAGTCGTGGGTCGNGAACGAAGTTGGTGTTCAGTTAGATACAGCATCCCGTGTTTTGGTAGACGGCAAAAGTCGTGGGTCGGCTACTTGACAGAATATATTTGGAAAAAAAACCACCAGTATGGGAAACGACTTCACTCTTTACTGATACATGCAGCCTCCATGCACGAGGGGCCTCGGCAGGAAAGAGACAACCTCGGCCCTCGGCAGGAAAGAGACAACCTTGGCAAAGGCAGTTCTCTTTTAAATAGGTAAAACTAACTGTTTGCATTTGTAGAAAAAAAATGAACGGATAAACGATTTTTTTTTTTCATTTTCAGATACAGGCAATGGCTAGTGAAAAAAAAAAGTGTGCCTGAGTATCTGTTTGTGTCAATTTAAAGTGAGATGGTGTCTGTTTAAAATGAAAGTTACATGTTGTTTGCATAAATTTAAAGTGTTAAACTGCTTGCATCTCACCATCTCACAACTCGTGAGTACTAATTGTTAAAAGTTTAAAATTAATTAGTTGGTTTAATTTTCATGTTTTAAAGTGTTTCAATGGCTTGCTGTGTGTGTGTCAATATTAGGAAAGTTGTAGCAAGTCCCTCTCTGGTTGGTTTAGTTTTAAATTGAGAAAGACAGCAACTCGTGATTACTAGCAACTCGTGATTACTAGCAACTCGTGATTACTAGTTTCCAGTAATTTTTTTTTTAAAGTGTTTGAATTTAGAATCGAATAAGCAATAGGAAATTTTTAACAAGTCACTTTCAGCAATGGGTCGGCCCCGAGGAGCTGCCAACAAACAAAAAAAAAAAAAAAAAAAAAGNGAGCTTAAAGTGACTTGATATTATATGCATAAATAATACACCCATGAAGGCCTTATAGTTTCCATAAATTTCTCACTTTCTTGATAACTTTTTTTTAAAATTAAGGTTGTTTTTATTCTGGATACACACAATTGGAAATTTTTAGCAAAAGTCACTTCCACACGGGGATACACCCAGGGAAATAAATGACAAAGTGACCAATTGTTCCGTTTTCAGTTTGGATACGCCACAGTAAACAATTAGGTTTTTGTTTAAAATTCTTCTAGAGGGAATTGGATACGTGCGTTGGAACAAATTATGTTCGATACTAGTTTCCACCTTTCAATTTGGATATGCAAACCAAACACTTTTCGATGCTAGTCGTTTTTCACGTGGATACGCCTAGAGAAACGTTTTGGTAAAAACCTGGTAATTAGAGGCTAGTTGAATACGCAAGGAGAAATTTTACAATTTTTAAAATGTTTTTTTTTTTTTGTGGTTAGTGGATACGAAAGAGGTGACTTTTTATGTGGGTTTTGTCGTATCATTGGATACGTAATGTCGTATTTTTTTAATGATTTCGATACGCAATACGGAATAATCACCAATCATTTTATTTCCTTTTTTTCAATAAATTAAGTTGAAATACAGGCTTTTAATTTGTAATATTGCAAATATACCTATTTCAGATTTTAAAATATAATTTTTGTGTTTATAAAGAAGATTTTTTGGCAACGGTGTTTCCAAGGATTTTTCTTGTGAAAGTACAAAACAAAAAGGTTTATATTGTTTGTGTGTGAGTGCGTTAAGGTTTGGTGTGTGTGTGTGGGTGTGTATGGAGTTTGCAGGTGAGTCACTGAAGTGACCAACCTATGGTGTGGAGTGAGAAACCACCAGTTGCAGGATGTTGTAAGGCGACCTGCTGCTGGTGCGCTATCCTGCAACTTTAACTTGCTGAAATATTCTCTTTGCAAGCACCTTTACGATAACGACAACTAAACGACAGTCACGCGTAATTGTCGTTATGAGGTATTCTGTTACGCATCTCGCCATAGCTCACTTCGAGACGCCCCATAGGTTTGTCAGTGCTGCAGGCTGTGTTATGAAACCAAAAATCTGCTCGTCGAATAATATTTTTTCTGCTATTACCAGGTGTCGCGTGACGCATATTTCATTAACATAGAGAATTTTCAACCAAAAAAAAAAAAAGTATTTATTTCCTAATGCATTTCCGAGTTACACATTTACAATCAATTTAAATTTTTCATATGGACCTCAATCTGTTTTGAGCATCACAGGACGGTATAACTAACACGAGACAAGGTCCGTCATCCGGTGATTACGTTAGAGCGAAGCGTTTGAGAGTATCATAAATACACTTTGTTATATATTCGAGACATCGTTAATTTTTAGGGAAATATGAGGGAGTCTAATATTTCTCCTCCTCGGGACACCTTTGTCTGTATTTTTTCATTATGGTGGTAGAATTATCCTTAATTAGTTGGATATTTTCTTTCCACTGTCCTTCATCAAGTCACCTTGATGGCCTTTCTTGTTAGGACAGTCATGAGTCAGTCAAAAGACCTTCATGTTGACGTTCTTAGTAACAGAACACTATTTCACCTCGTAAGCGTAGTTGCACGATAACTGTCTTTAAACGTGGACGCCTGATACGTGGCTGCCTACACGCGGAGGCGCAAGTCAGTCCACCAACTTATTGACTGAGGTGGTAAAAAGACGGTAAATAATTATAGTTCTTTCCACGAATAATTGAGCACTTTTGAATTCATCCATTGAAAAATGTTACTACTCTCACTTTAACATATATTTTAACAGACACCTTGACTGGCAAGCGTCCTTTAAAGTTGGTAACGAGAGAGAGAAAATAGTTCAGTGTCTTATATTTGGATAAAATTGTTGGGTAAACATTTGTGAATACTGATATGATTTATTTTGCTGTCTGTTTTTTTTAATGCATATTAGTGTAAGAAAGAGCACAGCTGCAGAAATATTTACTTTTATAATATAGTAGATAAGCAGTTAAGTCCAACTTTTCTGAAGCCCTGCTTAAGTACTACTTCTAGGATATTCCTCCGCTTCATACAAGCTAAACTCAACTAATTCCAGAAAATTACGCCAAATGAACAACGCACTGCATTCGTGCGCACTCACTTGTGAAGTATTTTGCAGGAGAACTATTTATTACTAGGCACTACCAAGACTTCAGTTTTATCCCTGTTTTTATTCATATTAAACATAAATTATATGTTAAAATTTACAGATAAAATTAAATTTAATGTTTTATTTAACAAAATACAAGGATTTTTTTGTTAACACTGGTATAAAACGCTTACGATGCATGAAACATTTAGGAAACGACCAAGCCTGTAATACACGGGGTGATTTTTCGAAGGTTTGATTCGAAAAGTGTGAAGAAATCGCTAATAGAGTATAGTTCCACATTATCTCTTCACCGACGCATGGATTTCGTGATCAGGTCCATGCCACCGTTTATTTGATCTGTGGTGGAAGTCCGCGCAAAGTGAGAAGAAGTAGATCCTGATGAGGTATTTGAGAAGTGCAAAGTTTACTGCGAACAACGTGTGCAGAATGCGGGCCCCTGGCGGGGGAACGTTGAGGAGAGTGGCGGGTTGGGTTGCGGGGTCTGAGGGTCGCGGACTGCTGTTCCCTGTTGCAGGTACCTGGCGATCGTGAGGCCGCTCAAGCCGCGCATGTCCAAGCTGATGGCTCAGGTGACCATCGCCGCGATCTGGGTGGCGAGTGTCAGCCTGGGCTGCCCTTGCCTGCTCTACTCCACCACCATCACCTACAAGTAAGCCTGCCCGCCTGCCTCCCTCAACGCCCCTGACGTCCTTGTGCTTGTGCGTCTGTCCGAGCTGCTCGACAGCGACCTCAGTCCACGCACATTCCCAATCGCGACCATAAGCTACGGGATGAGGTAGACTCATCATTCGTCTTCTGCGCGTGTAGCCAACATTAACATATCCGAAAGGAACGCAACTGTAAAATGTCGCATGGTCAATACGTGATTACCGCATTTGTTAATATCTAAATTCTCTAAATACAAGCACTTTTGTTGTCGAAACATCTTAAAGCACTGTCCACGCCGTCTTTGCTAGACGTGTTAGCAGAAAAGCGGTTCAATGCTGGAACAGGGAGACTGATTGTTGTGCGCAGCCAGCGAGATCGGTCTACCTCATCTTGAGTCTATGCCCAACGCAGATTCCCTATCATGATGAGCCTTAAATGCTACAAAATCGATGTTGTCTGATGGATGCACTTGGAAGAACACGCCGCCAAAGTTGTTTGTATTTTCATGTTACCATTTACTATCTGATTAGACGTTTTTTTTCGTCGTATATTTCAATGCTTGTCTTTGATATGATGTAAAAATAGCCCCAGCTGCACTGCTTCACTTATCAAATCGTCCGTCTGTTCTTTTAGAATCACCTTGACGAATCTATCAGCTATTAAATATAAGGTTATGTTCCAACCGTACTTTTTCGCGCGGTTTACCTCTTCTGTGTATTAAAAAAAGCATCTCATTTGTCTCGGCGTTGATGACGTCAGATGCTGATGTTACAGTCCGTGCTGTCCAACATCGAAAGATAACGTTTGTCCAACTCAAATCTGTCAGCATCTCAACTCACGTCGGCACCATCAGCATCTGACGTCACAGGTCACGCGAACCAATTTGAGTGGTTTATCGGCGACAGCACGGTTCCTTCGGACAGATCAAACAGACGCATCTGCTCAATCGTGGCAGGGTCCTTAAGCCCGAGTACACAATACAGCGCGTGGTCGACGACGACAGCCGATGGCGGTTTGTAAAAGCTTTTCGCAGTTGAGAGAAACAATGTCGGTGGCTGTCGCCGTTGCAGACTCTACAACTGACTGGTGTATTATGCTATCAACATTAATTTTGAATATTTAAAATGTATTTAAAGATAATATGAAATATCCCTATAAAATTAAAATACTGTATAATTTCTAGCGAAACTCCCAAATTGTAAACTGATATTACTATTTGTTTATTTCATACATACCGACAAGGTCACCTAAACGAACTCTAAAAACTGATAAGAAAAACGTTTAATAATGATCATGTTTTGCGAAATGAAGCATGGCGATATAACATTTATTTGATATCAGTAATAACATTGCAATTTTTTTATATTAAATATTTATATATCGATTATAATTAATCACTTATCTACAATGCAAAGATGAAATGTTCAATGTTTACAACACTTTCCTTCCTATTTTCTGTCAACGTCCAACGACGAACATTCCAACGCATGGGTTTGTTCCAGTTCACTCGGCGCTCGTCGCCTGCGACAGATCTTTGATTGGCTACAGCAGAGCGCGCACTTCTTCCACTCGGATCGGCTCAGTTCGGAACGTAAATTTCTGCAGAAATACGATAGCATGTCCTTATGTGGCAGCCCGCGCACTAAACTCGCGCACTGCGCGGGCTGCCACATGAGAACATGCGTTCTCATTTTTGTCGAAAGGCCCGTTCCGAGCTGAGCCGATCCAAGCGGAACAAGCGCGCTTCCTGCTCAGTGCTCGACGTGTGGCGTCGCGCTGAGTCTTGAATCCTGCTTGAAGGCGCTTCTACGCCACTCGAAATAGATTTCGTGCGAGGCCCTGCACGACAATGCGAGAATGTCAAGATACTCCTATGAGAAACGAGTTCACAGATTAAACCTTCAGCAAAATACCTCCTTGCATGAGAAAAGTTGATGGCTTTAGACAATCTTGACTAGCAATAATATTATTAATTATAGCTAATGAAAACACGCTGTTGTCGATAAGTGGCTATTTAAATAGGACATGATATTTCTGTATGTACCCAACAATCTCCAACGAACTGTTCAAAAGTTCTTATCTAGTTTTCAGGCACAATCCTCCTTAAATTATGACATCATCTATCTCTTCTACTACGAAAGTAGTAGCATTGCACGATATACTCGCCCGCCTCTAGGGTGGACCATAAAGCCTGCCGCTCCCTTGCTAAACTGCTCAAGCTGATGCTGGTCTCTCGTGTCCCCTTGGTTGGTTTTACTAGGACCTTGTCCTTGATTGCCGGATACTAACTGCCTCTTTGCATCGATGTTCTGCACCCCTTGGTTTCCAGGCTAGCTTGGACTGGGTGGAGCTTGCTGTGTATGGCGTTGTGAATCTGGCGGGTCTACCCCTCTGCGTCCGCTGTCACCATCTCACAGATACCCTTCCTGGTCACTCTCCGTTTCTCTGTAGTCTCGGTACCTCCTGCCCCACCTAAACCTCCTGCCTCGGTAGGAGTGTTGTCCATTCCAACGGTGGTCCTGGTTCTGTACCTGTTATGGCTCGTAGTATCTACCTGGTGTGTGTTAACACTGCGTCTCTGGTCCTGCCTGGGTGCACTGTTGAAGCCTGGGCGCTGGTTGCCTGGGTACAGGAGTGGATCTCGCCCATGCTGTGTACGCCTCTCATCCTCGCTGCTTGACCTCTTCCCAGCAAGCGGTCAATGTTATGAAAGGCTAACAAACGTTCCCTCAAGGCGACGAGGTCACTGTTGAGCCTGCCAGTCCAATATGTTTGGTACCTGTAGGGCAGCTGATGAAGTACAATTGCAATGAACTCGTCATCATTGATGGGTGGTGTAATATGGCAACACATTTCATAGACCTCGGAAAAGTGCGATTCTAAACTTTTCTATTCCATGGATGCAAGTTTTCCGCGTGCAGTTGCGCCCTTAGATTTCCCTGCATTTTCCGGCTCCAGAAATGCTTAAGAAATTTGCTACGGAATTCTTCGTAAGTAGTAGTGGCGGCTCGTACTAACTCCCCGCCAGTAAGAAGCTGCGGAACGGAGGGCTATGTTCAGTCAGTGTAGCACATCACTGTCTGGTAGGCCGAAAAGGGTTGCATATTCCTTAAACTTGATGAGAAAGTTTACAGGGTTCTCGTCCAATTTTCTCTCAAACCTTGGTAGTTGTTCCACGCAGAGCTTCGACGGGTGGTGCAGCAGTGTGCTCATTGGTGCAGTAGGTTGACTGCCTATGTTGTGTACTGCACATGCAGATAGGCGTGGTGTTGTTAAAGGAGAAGCAGTTGTAGTGTCACCGGACTCATCCATTCTAGGTGCGTTAGTGGTAATATGCAGGCAAGTAAACCAACATGATTTAAGAGGTGCCAATCACTGATTTTATAATGGTGGCCATATAAATAAAAATATAAGTTTGTCATGTATATTAAACAATTTTACCAAACACAACCAAACTTTGTATTCTGAGAGCATAAATTAGAAGCATCACGTACAGAACCTCTTTTTAGGCAATTTTGTAAGATAGCGCATAAGAAGATTATAAAAGTTTTTATGCTATATCTCGGGAACGTATCAACCGATTTTTACCAAATTTTCACACAAATCGTACTACGGTAGGTTTTGTAAACTTAAGTGTTTTAAGTGGCTCAGGCACTTATTTTCAAAATGATGGCCTTGTAAATATTTCAGGTCAGTTAACCACTTATTCAAAACACTAGACTGATAACATCCACAGTTAAGGCTCCGAATCCTGCCTCTGTAATGCATTTGTTGCGTGCTAGTTTATAATATGAATATTTACGGGTAAGGGATGTATGTATTTGTATATGTCATACTACTGTTGCATATGTTTCTGGTTCTACAACTAACGACAGTGCTGTCAACGAGACGTCAAGACCTACCTACCATCTCGGCTTTTGAGAACTTCATTAAGAATTACTTTCATTCATGTTGAGGAACGTAGGCGCATTAGATATGACTAGCTTCTCGTTTAAAATTAATTTTCAAACTATTACAATTTTAAATGTTCTTTTTTTTCCTTTTTTTTTTTTTTNTGCGTGCTAGTTTATAATATGAATATTTACGGGTAAGGGATGTATGTATTTGTATATGTCATACTACTGTTGCATATGTTTCTGGTTCTACAACTAACGACAGTGCTGTCAACGAGACGTCAAGACCTACCTACCATCTCGGCTTTTGAGAACTTCATTAAGAATTACTTTCATTCATGTTGAGGAACGTAGGCGCATTAGATATCACTAGCTTCTCGTTTAAAATTAATTTTCAAACTATTACAATTTTAAATGTTCTTTTTTTTCCTTTTTTTTTTTTTTNACTAGCTTCTCGTTTAAAATTAATTTTCAAACTATTACAATTTTAAATGTTCTTTTTTTTCCTTTTTTTTTTTTTTTATAAAGTTAATTGTGCATTTAGAAATATCTTTGCCTAAATAAATTTACAGAATTATTTTCAATCTATAAATTTGCAAGTGTATTTACAAAATCAATTCACAAGTAAATTTTAAAATTAAATTTACAAATTTATTATAAAAAATTATTAAATAATAGTAAAAATTGTTGTTAAAATTTAAATTCACATATAAATGTACAAAAAAATGCATGAATAAATTTGCCTTTCAACTCTGCGATGGCGAAAGGCAATACCGTAATTTTTTTAAATTTGTAATCGTTTTGGAAAATACTTTATGTTAATTAATTAAAAATATTCATATTTCAATTGTTTATAAAAAATATTTCAATGTTAAACGTGTCACATAGTTCAATTTATGTATATTCCTCATGGCCTGAAATACCTAAGCTCAGACCCGCCTTGATAAATATAAGTCTAGTTGCTACGCGTCCTTGGCGTCTGACCGCCCCGAATCAGTGACTTTCAGCGTTCAGTACAGGAGCAACACAATCCTGACATTCCCACTTAACTACAACAAAGACCTCTCACAAAGTCACGCAGTTTATTACCAAAAGAAAGCTGCTGGTCAGCACGAAGTAATTGAAGATAATCAGACCGTAAATCCTTAAGTCTGTTTCGCGAGTCCACTTAACACCAGCCTAGATGTACTTTTCAAGCTTCTGCATTCTCGAGTCGCTGGCTTCTGCAGTGGTGAGAAGTAGTTTCAGCCTTTATTGTCAAATTAAAATATTGGACGTCCTTTCTGTACGTGCGTGGCTACTAAGTATTATACCGAGTATCATAAAACTCATTGCACGGTTTCAAAATAATTTTATTGTAATTTTTGTTTTGAAATCTGAGTTGNTATACCGAGTATCATAAAACTCATTGCACGGTTTCAAAATAATTTTATTGTAATTTTTGTTTTGAAATCTGAGTTTTGGCACTACAATTTTCGAAATCATCACAGAATTCAGTTTTCTCGTTTCCTTCTATTCCGCGTTGGCAAAACTCGGCNTGGCACTACAATTTTCGAAATCATCACAGAATTCAGTTTTCTCGTTTCCTTCTATTCCGCGTTGGCAAAACTCGGCATGCAAGTTGTTCTAAGCCAGGTCGCCATATCTAATAACATTTGTGTGTTCTAAAGGCATGTTTTTAATCCAGTATACTTATTTATGTGGAATATCAACCAAACTATTATAAATTTTTCAGTCAACTAATGCATGATTTATTTTGCCTGCATTTTGTAAACTAATCCAACTTGAACTCATGAAGAATTTACAGTATAGTTCAGTAGAAACAACTCAAACTATCCCGCCAAATTTGGCAAGCTTTTATAGCTACTGTAAACTATCTAATATTAAATTATTTTTATTATGTCATTATTTAAAAGTGACGGGCTTATGAATATTTTGGACGAAAGTCCGTTATCTAACAAAGTATTGAACGTATTTTGTCGTGACCTACTTTTACAATTGCAAACACGATACTGGTTAATTCTTCACCATGTTTTGAGCATCAATGTGTTCACTAGCGTTGTTTGCGAAATTGTCCTGAAACATATCGCAGTAATTCGTAATCAGCTACATACTTTGAAAGCGGTGCTTTTATTCTTTTATTTCTTCCTGCTATATCTTTAGAACCATTTAACCTATTCAAACAAAATATTTTTCTGAAGTTTTCACTCTTGGCTTTAAATTAATTTCGAAATCGCTGCAATTCTCTCTCAGTTTGGAACACAGGACCAAGTTTCTCTATAGGTACATTTTATAAAACTCAACGTCTCTCTGTCTGTATGTTAGTGCAATTATCACTCAAGAACCACATATCCTATTTACGTGTTTTTTTTTTATTCATACCTCTGTACTCTGGCCAGGTCTAAGTATATATTTTGTTACGTAAAGTAACATAAGGAATAAGTAGTGACTATAATACTGAATCAAGCCGGAAAAAAGTTTACCGCCAGCGCGCTCTCTTGCAATACGCGGTCTAAACAGTTAAAGATGGAATAATATAATGTAGTAAAGAATTGTGTATAATAAAAAGACGTAAAAAAAAACTCCGCGGTTGCATATATCTATCTATAACAGAGAAATAACAATAATAATTTTTACCATCGTAAACAATAATTCTGTAGTCCACGCGAGCGGAGCCGCGGGCACAGCTAGCAATACATAAAAATAAAATACGTTAGAAACGGCAACAATGTTTTCCACCAGATTGGCGCTGATTGGCGGACGGCGGTTCGGTAGTGGGTACACATGTTTCTCGGGTTTCTGCTGAATATTTTCATTTATTTGCTAATGGCTGAAGTTCACGTCAAAAGCGGCGTCGTTAAAGGGAAGCAACTACTCCCGCAGCCGGGGAGGGGGAAAGCAGCTACTACTGTCTGACGTCAATACCAAGCCGACATCCACCCGGGCTGATCTCCAACAACCATAGAAAACACAGATGAGGACAGCCGACATGGGACTAAAACCCTGCAACCAACGTGTTTCCAAAGGGTTTGTTCGCAATTGGTTTATCTCAACACTCTTAAAATAAATTTTACAAAATATCTTAATATATTCCGGGAACAAGGTAACTTATATATATAAAGAGGTTTCGTCGGAGATTAACGCGTGTTTCTAAGCACTAGAAAATGGACATGAAACAGCGGCGGAATGCAAGGGCGGCGTAAAAGGAAATGTCCCAAAAAAACCTAATCCATCGACCAACGGCAACGTCAGCCACGTTTCCTACGTGCAAGTCCGCGTGACGCCGCCGAGAATCGAGCTTGGTTCCTCTTGCTGAGAGGCGAATGGTCTTGAGTGTTACACCACCACGACCCCTAGGTATGATGTATACTCATAAAAATGAACGAGTTACTTAAAACCATAGCAGCAGTTTCTAACAAATAATGCACACTTATTTCTGTAACATACCACCATGTAAAGATAAAGTAATAATTTAATTTTAAACCACAGCGATTGGCCTAGTTTTTATTTTTGCACAAATTCACTGGGAGTTGTGTAAGAGGAACCTTTTTTATGTTTATAATGCATTGGTCACTTGTTTATCACAGTGAGAAGCTGCTAGTCATTTAACTTACAAAAATTGGAATTTTTGCACGTTGGGAACGATACAAAAGTGGCGTATAAAAGATCCCCAAGAAGGACGTCTAAAATCGTTCAATTGTCAGCAGATATTCTAAAGTAGACCAGTCAATTTCGTCGGCGTCAGCAGCTACAGTTTGTTGAATTTCCGCTCGTCATTCCCGTCTTCTGTGGGCTTAGATATTCTATGGCATGGCGTAGCCGACCCGATATAAAAGTCCGCGCATTTTCGCGCTGCTTCCCAATTAGCAACGGACAACTCTTTAACTTTTGTTTTTTTTTTTCAGCACTGGGCCAAATAAAAGACTGAAAGCACCATTTTCGACCAGATCAATGAGAAACGTCTTTAGACTTCCGCGAAGGGCTAAAATTTAATTGGCTTTCCCAGTTTCCAAACGCCGTGTCTTCCTTATTTCACTTGTCCTCGCATAACTCACCAGCTATAGCGGCAAACTGCTCGAGAGTGGAGCCACGGTGGTGCAGTGGTTAGACTACTCACCTCCTACCAAGGCGAACCTGGCTCGATTCCAGGTGGGACCACCCTTGGATTTTTGCGTGTAAGAATCGTGCCGGACGATGGGGGGGTTTTGCTCGGGGAACCTCCGTATCCCTCGCCCCCCCCCCACCCGCTTCATAATTCACCAGGCTTCACCCTCAACTTATATCAAGACCTCGATGTCAAAAGCCGCCCAATTCTCTTCACTCACTCACTGGCCGAGAGTGTTCTGGGATATGGCAGCTTACTAGTCAACATATAGTTTGTATTTACGCAAAACATTCTTCACACTTTCATAATCACGTTTAAGAGAGTTTCATAATTTTGCCTTAAATTATTTTCTTAAAATTATGTCGCCTTCATATTAGCTTACCTAGTTTCTTCCGTCCTATAATCACTTTGGTTAAACTGGTTTTGCCGTAAGTTGTTTAGTTGAAAGACGTCATACCTACAACTGAGGCAAAACGAGGTGCGCGCCTCCGAACAAGTGTGGTCATACCACTAACCTCCCTCCCAACGCAGCGAACCGGGTTAGATTGCCGGCTGGGTTAAACCCGGTTATAACCTGCTGAGAAACATCACAGATGTTGCCGTAGGCTGGCAGGTTTACGCGGGTTGCTTCTGTCTCCCAAATAAGAAAAACAATCAGTCCTATCTCCAGTTCAACTCTCCCTATCGCTATCTGCATTTAACACCTCATCTGTTAGGACGCGGCTTCACCACTTTTGCAGAAATCCTTCATTTTAGTGCCATGATTTAGGATTCAGAGTAATTACTGTCAATGCCGGACTAGATAAAATATACATTTTACGATTTTTTTTTATTGTTGTACGTAATTTTCCTTGTGTGTTATCTGCTAGTTGTAACAAGCCAGGAACATATTTATATTTTGTCGATAAGTTTCTGCCTTTTGGCCAGCAGTAAATAAAACACACAGTGAAAATTAGATACATTATTATTAGCGACCTGAAGAATTCGCGGATTAATTTTAGTACAAGCTATACTTCAAAACACATGCGTTTATATAACTTGATCCATTGGCCCACGTCGTATGTGACACTTCCTGGAGAATGCTGGTCCAATCGTCGCCTTTCACTGTCACAGCAACACCAACCAATGCGCAGTTGATGTCGGCATATTTGTACTTAATACTTTAGAGACTTAGCCTCCAGGTCATTGAACTGGCGAGTTTTTCTGGTCTCTAATTATTATTAAACAAGTAGTAAATACCAAATTTTCTATAGTAAAACATTTTCAATAAAACCACTGAAAGTGAAATTGTCACGAAAACTAAGAATTAATAATAGATGAAGCCTAACCTTGGCCAATGCCTATAACTTTATCAACGTTGTACCGTTTTTTGTTCGCATGCTTTTTTTTAATAATAAACATTTTATCTAACGTTTACAGTAAATGCGGATAGTTGCTCTTGGAATGTTTCTGAATCGGAATCCTAACCAATGTCCTTTTTCACGTCGCAACGGAGCAACGGATCGACGTGATTTTTTGCACAGAGATAGATAGATAGTTGGACGACCGGGAAGTGACATAGGCTACTTTTTATCCCGAGAAAATATCTCATTCCCTCTTGGAAATTCTTATTGGCAAATGAGAAAGCACGCAAACGGAATAACAATGCAACGTTGCAACCAAGCAACAAATCGACGTAATTTCTTGCGCAGAAATTGTTGGAGGGCTGAAAGGTGATATTGGCTACTTTTTATCGCGAGAAATCCTACAAATATTATAAATGCGAAAGTCTGTGCGCATGTGTGTGTGTGTGCGCGCGCGCGCCTGTGTGTTTATGCTTACCACTCAGCTCCATAACGACTGAACGGATTTTCATGAAATTTTGTATGTAGATACTTCAGGTGCTGGAATAGGAAATAGAATACTTTTTATCCCGGAAAATTGTACGGGTCCTGTGGAATAACAACAAAACATTATTCTGCAACGGGTGGGAACGTGACCGAAAAATGTTTTACCTCTGGTATCAGAGTTTATCAGGCCGGCCATGAGCCTCTGAAATAGCTTAACGACTGCTATCAATCGGTAACAACCGGGACCGAATATTTAACGTTCCCTCCGAAGCTCGGAATTGCACAGATGTTATGGCAGTAAACGGTCACCCATCCAAATGTGTGCCGCTGGTAACGTTGCTTAACTTTGGTGATCGATTAAGACTCCTCAGCCTAGCGCAAAAAGGAGTATCTAGGTTAACTTAATCCTAAAGCTACAACTTGATGAAACTCACGTTTTGATTTTCATACATCGATGCTGGAAAGCGTAAATGTGGTAACTACNTGTTATGGCAGTAAACGGTCACCCATCCAAATGTGTGCCGCTGGTAACGTTGCTTAACTTTGGTGATCGATTAAGTCTCCTCAGCCTAGCGCAAAAAGGAGTATCTAGGTTAACTTAATTCTAAAGCTACAACTTGATGAAACTCACGTTTTGATTTTCATACATCGATGCTGGAAAGCGTAAATGTGGTAACTACNCTAAAGCTACAACTTGATGAAACTCACGTTTTGATTTTCATACATCGATGCTGGAAAGCGTAAATGTGGTAACTACGCGATAGTTTCACAGATACACTCCAAAAACATTACATTACTTCTTGGCTATCGGGTAGAAAATATTTCCTTCCTTTAGGGTTGCCGTAATCAATTAAAAAACCTAGGCCAACATAGTATATCTTAATAGTATAAAACATTGTCGATTATCCGCGTCTGTCTGTGTATTCGCTTAGTACTTCTAAACAACTTGATGGATTTTTATGCGGTTTTCAACATATTTTAGAGAATGTCTTGAGGAAGATTTTGGTGTAAAATATATTTATATTAAATGTAACTATAGCAGATAAATGTAGAACCGTTTATAATCAAGTCGTAAAAAACCGCTCTTACGGTGCTTACATGGCTTGCGCTGACTAAACCAGACGAGATATATTAAATTAATGTACTACACAATTGTAGGTCACAAAAAGGTCTACAGAAAGTCCGCGATAGCATATGTTTATATTTTAAGAATAAACCACAGTAACCATTTTTGTATTTCAAAGTTTCGCTGTAAAAATTTTATCGGGCGAAGCCGGGCCGGTTCGCTAGAACATATTATAAAACTCAACATCTCTCTGTCTGTCTGTCTGTCTGTNTTATCGGGCGAAGCCGGGCCGGTTCGCTAGAACATATTATAAAACTCAACATCTCTCTGTCTGTCTGTCTGTCTGTTAGTCTGTTAGTGCGCTTATCACTCGAGAACCAACTATCAGGTTTACGTTTTTTTNTCTGTCTGTCTGTCTGTCTGTTAGTCTGTTAGTGCGCTTATCACTCGAGAACCAACTATCAGGTTTACGTTTTTTTTTAATTCATAGCTATGTTCTCTTGCCAGGTTTTAGTATATATTTTGTTACGTAAAGTAACATAAGGAATAAGCAGTGACAATAATAGTGAATCAAGTCGGAAAAAATTTATCCGCCAGCCCACTCTCTTGCAATACGCTGTCTAAACCGTTAAAGATGGAACAATATCATGTAGTAAAGAATTGTGTAGAATAAAAATACCTAAAAAAAACTCCGTGGTAGCATATATCTATCTGCAACAGATAAATACTAAACAAAAATTCTGTAGTCCGCGCGAGCGGAGCCGCGGGCATAGCTAGTATCTATCTATAGCAGAGAAATACTAATAAGCATTTTTACCATATAATTTCTCAATAAATAAATACTTAATTTTAAAGCTATTGTTGTCCCATACAGCATACCATTCCCGCCTATACTTTAAGAAATATCAAAAGTGTTGTAAAAAAAGTAATTTTTCGCGAGTCGGTTGACCGTACGCGGACGTGGAGAGCCATGCGGGCGGCAGTTTGTTGCCTTGTGTGTGGGGGGGGGGAAGGGGTTAACTTAATTTAAATAAAAACCTTAACACTTATTTCGTTATCTACAGCTTGTATTGTTTGTAAATGGCCAGGTAATTCTTCCGCACTTCAAATGACCAGCAGGTTTACATTTCACATTCCTCTACATACTTGATACACATTCGTTTTTTTTTGCAGGGGCGTTTCTAGTAGAAACTATTTATTTTTTCACTTTTCTTTGTGTAAATAAGTCTCTTCATTTAAAATGTTATGCGCTTTGTCAAAGTTATTGAGAACGTGTTTTACTAATGGTTTATTGACACAAGATGAAGAAATACAAATATGTTTTAAGTCTGTTCGTGGAGAAAATTAAACTATTAGATATGTTAGTGAAATGTGCACGTTGCAATCAGGAAAACTACTAGACATGAAAACAATAAACAGTGCTTTTCTCCCTCTTAGTCACTTGGGGGACAACCCGACACCAGTAGTTGATGACGTCAGTACACTTCCAGCACACACTCGAAACCAGAAACAATGAAAATGGAGCCAACAAATGGAAACCAGTGAAAAATTTCCCACTTGAAATCAGTTGCACATTACTGATTTATACGGTGGCTGAATTCAACTGGTTTATAAGTTCGCCTCGTAGCGTCGTGAATTGAGTGATACATGTGAACAGGGATAATTCGTAAATTGAAAGCTGTGTAATTAAATCATGCAGCATAGGGGATGCTCAATGTGCGGCTAGGTTGCATTTCAATAATTTGCAAACCACGATAAACGCGAAGAACGCCGCACTTTTATGTGGCTAAATTACTGCTCTTTGATTGTAATTGTGTGAACGGAAGTGGTCGCAATGCGAAGACGTGATATACTACGTGTTGTAGGTGGGGAAGTTTGGCCCAAATCAACGTCACAATATTGTCAATAATTATAAATTAAATGTATAGGGTTAATGCAGTCAACAAATACTTTTTGTCTANATCAACGTCACAATATTGTCAATAATTATAAATTAAATGTATAGGGTTAATGCAGTCAACAAATACTTTTTGTCTTATTCGTGAAAATAATATCAAAGCCGCCATCTGAAGCGTGAGCATGAATACTTGCCAAACACATTAGATCCCAGTTCATTAGGCTCATTTGGCAGTCTATGTAACAGCTTCTTCAATGGCATTCAGTGACNCCAAACACATTAGATCCCAGTTCATTAGGCTCATTTGGCAGTCTATGTAACAGCTTCTTCAATGGCATTCAGTGACAAGAATTTAACTGACTGATATCACTGATTCGGGTTTAGCGTGCGCGAGTGTGTGAGATCCATACGACCTAGCGCCAAAAGCAAACGGTCTCCAAGAACGGCAACAACTGAAGTGCATCTTGTTATGGGAAGTGTAGTCGATTACGAAGTCATTATGTAAAAAGTACTGGTTCCTAATGTGTGATACAGGATTAGAACATCTGGCCTGCTTGACTGAGGGGCGAGCTATTCGAAGTACTTACAACGTTATCTTAGAAATGTGTTTTTTTCAGGTATTACTAGGGAAACATTTTTTTATCTCAGAGTTAGACTCGTACGATTAAAGTTAGGTCATAAAACTGCATAATAGTGGTGATATCATGTGCCTATTGCACGAGCAGGAACCAATAATAAACTTCGAGTTTGGAAGACTGTGAAAAATAACATTAACCTAAAGAAGTGTATGGTTGTATTGCTGTTGTATTTGTAGCCACATTAAGTTGAGTAGAAAACAATGCTTTTCCAGTAGCAAGTCGTAGATTCAAAACTCTGTTAATTAATAAATTAAAAAAAAAACATGCATTCGTTTGGATTCGAGCTAGACTCCAAACTATGTATGGCTGTTACTTTCATTATTATAATATTTTACTTATTTTAAGTGTCCTTAAACTTGAAGGACTTTGCGTTTATACTGAAAAAAAAACAACATGCGGGTCAAATCACGACTTCTCACAGGAACAGTATGTAGTCAGCGAGTATGTAACATGTTGTTGAGTAAACAAACGACTGTGAGGAAAAACATTTGTGTCAGTAAACATGCGTAGAAGATTCTGGTGCCTAGCAGTGAAATGACCGCTCTTGTGGTGCAGTGGCTGGTGTTGTTGGTCACCCTGAATTCCCAGCACCAACCCTTCACATTTTTCTCTTTGTTTGTGTATCTGACTAAGGCTTGTTCTACTCAGGTAGAAAAGCTCAATGCTAAAAATTTGGTAAATTGAAATTTTCGCTGCTAGGTAGCACTGGTGTTGCAAGTGGACCAGTTTGTTTTATTTTTAAATGTGAATAAATAGAATTTTTGTAATATTCATACTATATATATATATATATATAGTTTTGTAAAACATTCCGATTTTAATTTTATTAAATACTACGTAAATAATAAACCCTTTTCACTGGAGTGAATATTTAATTAGATACGTTCACATGTTAATGCACAGTCGTAAAACTGGATACAGCAGGATGTTGGCTTGCACGTTTAGTATTTTTAAATGTGGCTACTGAATTTAAAAATGTATTTTGAAGTTATGTGTATTTATTTCACTCTTAAATTAATTATTTTTATTTACTAAAACAAGCATTTTTATGAACCCTTNTTGAAGTTATGTGTATTTATTTCACTCTTAAATTAATTATTTTTATTTACTAAAACAAGCATTTTTATGAACCCTAATTAAAAATATAGTTTTGTGTTTACAGCTTACTTTAGTAATTGCCATTGTAAGGCAAAGATAAAATATGAAAAATTAATTTATGACTAATTAGTTTTTGTTCTTCATGCTGTAAGCCATCGAATGGTTTGTTGCCATCTCCGAGTATAAGTCTTAATCCAACTGCCTTTTCTTCGGTCGTCCGAAGTTTTTTTCTTTCTGGTTGGTCTATAATGTATGATTCTCATGGGTTATCTTGTATCTTTCATCCATGCTACGCATGTCATAGCCAATTTTCCTGTATTGTTTGGTTTGTCCCTTTATATCATTTCATTTAAATCGTTTCCTTGTAGTTTAATTTCTGAGTCCCTCTTCTTGTAACTCCTATGACTGATCTTGGAAACCTCATCGCCACTTCTTATTATAACCTACCTATGTCTTTGTTTGTCATTGACCAAGTTTTGCCTACTTTTAATGATGTACCTGCAACTGCCATAGTTTTACGCAATTTTATCACTGTGCCCTGCCTTACTTTATTTTTTAGCGTTCTCCTAATTGTCTCGCACTTTTTTTTTTTTTTTTTTTACAGATTTTCAATTTTATTTGTAATATCTACCTCTTTTTTTATATGATAATGTGCACCAGAAAATTTTAAACTTATCCACTTCTTCAATTATCTTATTATCTATAACAATTTTACTTCTTAGGAGGTCGAGTTCCTTGAAATACCGTAGGTTAAGTACACATTTTTAGAGATGTCAAAAATATAATAGCCATAATTGTGTGCGCTGCTCCATACTCGCCTCGTTTCACCCTCATCGGCTCTCAAGACCTCGATATTAAGAATGATTATTTTAAATTCAAAATTTTAGCAGTGGTGCATTCCCATCTTTATTTCCGAAAAATGGTAACGAGCATATTTTCTTCATGCGCGTTTTTAACGGACGAACAAAATATTTATTACAATAAACAAACACATTGCTATCCGGAGTCTTGTTTTTTGTACATTTTATCTGCTCGGTTCAAAGAGTTCTCTACTACTATTTATTATAACGATATCTTCAAAAATTATACTACGTAATTATTTCACCTTCGTTTTGAACTAAATACCCACATAAAATCAAACTCCTTAAATTCATAGCAATTATAGAATTCGGTAACTTCCGGGCAGTAAAAAATGGTTTTTTCTGCCACTGGCATTACACCAGTCGCTCTAGTATTTAGTCTGTTTGCTATTGCTTCACACTTTTTTAATCAAACATTTGAAAAATCATCCCATGTATAAGGTACTTGGTTGTTTCCTGAATATCAAATGTATCACAAGCGTTTCATGCTTGTGTCAACATAAATACACAATTTTTTTTTTTTTTGTAAATTGAACTTAAACTTACATTTATAAAATCTAATATTTAATTTGTTACAAACACGATTAAAAAAAAAGAGAGAACACGTAAGTTTTTGTGACACTTAGAAATGAATAGTTCTTATGCGCAATATTATTATATTGATTGCGCACGAATGCGGTGTGGGCGCTGTCCCTTCGGTGTGATTTTGTAGACTCGGGTTAAGTGTTTCGCACGAGACGAAGGAATGACTGGAGAGCAGATGTTGAGCAGGTCTTCAGGAGAGTGCGGAGTAGGCGTGACTGTATCTGAGTGACGTAAGTTACCGCTCACAGGGTTGCGGACGTTGTGTTGCAGGTACCGGGACCAGGTGCGCACGGCCTGCATCCTCACCTGGCCAGACGGCAGGCCCACCGTCTCCACGCTGGATTACGTGTGAGTACCTTCAGCATGCCCCCCCCCCTTCCCTCACTACAGGACCAACAGTAAGGTTCATTCTACTCAGGATGGGAACAAAACGAGTCTTCTTATGAGGAAAGTTGGCCATAGGGGAAATTTCCGCGGCTAGGTGCCCACTGTTCCAGAGGGGACACTTTTAATTAAACTTTTAAATCACGTAAATAACAAAGGAGAAAGATTTTACTTAATTACGTATTTATTTTATATTTGACTAGTTGTACCCGTAACTCCGCTCGCGTGCAAAATTATTGTTTAGGTTTATTTTAAAATAAAGTAGAATTTTACTTAGTGTTAATTCTTTACTACACGGTATTGTCCCGTCTTTAACGGTTTAGACAGCGTATTGCAAGAGAGCGCGCTGGCGGCAAATTTTATTCCAACTTAATTCACTATAATCGCCACTGCTTATTCCTTATATTACTTCACGTAAAAAAATATATACTAAAACCTGGCCAGAAAACATAGCTATGAATTAAAAAAAACACACGTAAATCGGATACGTGATTCTCGAGTGATAAGTGCACTAACACACAGACAGGCAGAGCGGCGTTGTGTTTTGTAATATGTATAGATTTATGATTATTGCAATTATTTTTCTTTAACTTAGAAAATAGAACAAATCCTCTATAGATGTGACACTAGCGCTTATCTAGTTGCGAAAAATTTATTCGTCAAACTAAATGCTTTGCGATTCCCAACCTGAGTAGAGTAAACCTTACCTAAGGTGGAATCTGGGGTAGAGACAGCACGCCTGTCGCGCAGTCGCCACCGCCTCTGCTCCACAGGTGGCGTGATACCCACCAGTTGAACTGCCGAGATTTCAGTGGCGTAGAGATCGNTTCAATTCCCGAAAGGATTACACAGGGTTGGCGTGATGGATTACTCGGGGAAGTCCCGTTTTTTCCCCCCAACGCCCTTGCATTTCGTCACCTCTCCATCATAACTTCTCATTCCAAGCCACTCTTGAAAGTATGAGAGAAATATATTTGGGTACCATTTCGAAACACCATTGCAGTTGAGTCATACACCCGTACTGGATTACAAACCTCACTCAGAATATATTTACGTAATAAAACTGTCGAAAGCAAAGTGGTTTGCACTTGAGTTCAAGAAAATTTGCTTAGGGTACGTGCATGCTTTATAAAGAAGAGTATCCACTCTTTCAGTAAGTCAGAATGCAAGTGAGATAAAAACATCAAAAAAAGTTTGGGATATACAAACAGAATGCAAAGTAGTATGAGATTTACATAAAAGAAGTATAGCAATTAGAAGTTACCAACGGAACCGATAAAAAAACGCGAAAGTTATAAAGTCATAAAGTGTTTCGAACAAAAAAACATTTTCCCAATATCACAGACAAATAAACACGAAAGAACAACGAACGTAACTTGCTAGCGTCTCTGACTAGGAAGGGTTTCTTTCTTCCCACTGCAGCTTAGTAGCGTGTATGGCCTCCATGTGCATTGTACATACCCCTAACACGCCGTGGCGTGCTTGTAATTAACGTCTTGATGTCATCTTCTGAACGAATGTCCCATTCCATCTGGCCAGCTCTTACGAGATGTGGAAGTGTTTCTTGAGGGTTGTGGACGATTATAAACTGCTGTTTTCAGCTTGTCTTAGGCATGTGCAATGCGTTAGTGCGTGCTCTGTTGATCACAAAAGAACAACATAATTCCTACCACCGAAATATACTTATCTCACAATATTCCAAACTGTTTGTGGAGTGTTTATTATCACGGTGTTCATTTTATATAGTCTGTTCGCGGTACATAAATTTTTTTTAAATAGAACTTTTGAAAAATTACCCCATGTATGATGTGTTTCTTTGTTTCTCAAATATGTCACGAATCAAACGGATTTTATACTTCTTCTAACATTACAGTACCTTAAATTAGGTAAAACTGTACTTTCCTTATATTTTATTTATAAATTATAACATTTCGTTTGTAATTCATATGAATAAAACTGGGAGGAAATGGGCGTGCTGGTAATGCTTATAAGGAAATAGATCCCATGTAAAATATTTTTATAAACGTTATCGTGTACAGCTGCGGTGCGTTGTCTGTTTGATGTAATTTCGTAGACTTATTTAAGCTTTGTTTGCATGAGGCGAAGGAACAGTCTGATAGCAGATCTTTAGCAGGGCTTCAGTAATGTTGCAATTAATCTTGAATGGACTATAGTTCGCGTGCAGATCGCTTTACGTTCAGATATACAATCAAAGATGGTGTAAAGAATCCCGATAATTATTTTGAAACAAATATTTTTTTTTAGGCAAATAATAATTATTATTATCATTAACTCGTTTTGCGCACCGAAGTTAACGTAATGTAATGATTAAGTGATCGAGAGGGCCCTAAAAGAAATTGTAACAAACTTAACCTGGAGTTGAGATGGTGAAATAACTTGCGTGAAACCACACCAGGGTAACCACTGCACGGACAAACACGTTTATCATGAAGACCGACAAGGCATCTATGGTGTTCATGTTCAGTTTCATTGAGAACCATAAATAGTCGTCTTTCCGGCGTATATCCACGTCACCCAACATCAAAACAGTCGACAATACTATTCATAAATCTTTTGATGTCATTTCCAAATGGTTGCTGTAAAATTGTCCAGTAGCCACATTTTCCCAACTGAATAAATTGCGTATCACAGGCAGTGATATAAACGAGATTCATTTATTAACATATTAAAACGTCGGGGGCCGCTGTTGTATAGCTGTGAGACGATTCGCCGTTCATAAAAACGAACCTGGACCGATTTCCGACTTCGCCACCCGGATTTTCTCACGTGGGAAACATGACGGATGTTGCCGTTTGCCGGCCGGTTTTATTAGGGCACTTGCCATCTCCCGCTCTCGCGTTCTGTCGCTTCTATGTCGTAACGTCATTTCCTCTTCGCCGATGCTCAAGATGTCGATGTAAAGCGGCGACCACAACTTCTCAACTCAACTCATCTACAGAGTCGCTTATTCTTCATGAAGAGATTGCATCTTCATTAGATATTTGCTTGTTTAAAAACATATTCCTGGCAGTGAAAATGACGGTTGCCGAATAATGTTACGTAAGCTCACAGCCAGCAGCTAGTGACGAGCGAAACGTGGCATGTGTCTTCGAACAACATTAAGCTATCAATCGTACCTTTATTAATTAATTCATGAAAAATATTTATTTTTCAACAATGTTTTACTACGCAATTTAAATGAGTCAATGTTTTATAACGAACCTAATATACATCGTTTGAATTACAAAAATATAGAAAGCGCCTTTATTTAAACCAAACTTTTAACCAAATACTAGAGACAATTCCGCAGGTCCCTTATAATGAACAATTTTTTTTGTTGTTATAGACTTTATAGTTAGTTCTAACTTAAGGAGTTACTAAGTAAACTGAAGTTCCCATGATCAGAATTTGATACAATTTAAAGAATATTTTGGAGTCGTTACTGTTTCGGTTAAACGTTAAGTCACGGTGATATAAAATCATACATGTTTATTAATATAATGAATAAATAGAGGGATAGGAAAATTCGAACACTTAAAGGTTTTATAAAAAAAAAAAATAAACGACGCAAGTTGTGGATGCTCTCATGATTACTGCTCTTTTTACAGTATCGTACATTTATTTAAATGTGAATATTATGCTCCTTTTCAGGAAGAATGGTATGCTTTTTTATTAACTTTCTGACCGTTCTGCATTATTTACCATTACAGAATGGAAACTTCTTCGAGCACAGTGGGCTCTTATGTTAGACTTTGCAGTTCTGTGATAACTACATTTGCTGTCAATTTTCCCCTGGCTAGTAAGTTTTTGATAAAACCGTTTTACTCAATGACTGTGTTGGAAATGATTCCGTGCCTCTGATGTTTGGAATATTATTGTTTCCTACATTATATAAGGCACGTCCGAAAAACAGAATATCCTTAAAACTGTCACAAACGTATATAAAATTGAAGTATTGAGATTTGTTAAATAGATTTTGCAAAATTGCTTGTTGCTTTCATTTTATATTTTTATACTGAAATCTCAGTTTTAAAGTCTTGTAGGCTACTAAATCAGGTTAGCGTAAAATTAAAATGTAGGATACAACAAGTTTTAGATAGCAAGGAAAAAAATGCAATGTACTTCATGATAATACACCACTCTGGCAACACACCGCCCTAACTACCGCCAAACTACCAATTGCAGGGTGTTTTCCACGTAATAATGTGGGCTGCTTTGTAGACCACATTACACAAAATAACTTGTACTATCTCTTAACCATTCAACTACCGGTGTGAAAACTTAGTTCCTATCAACATATATTGTTTCCAAATAATAGCCTACAATAAATGGGCGAAGTAAATTAAAATTGGAATAAATATTTTCTTCTTGAAGAATGAAGTTTACTTATAAGTATTTAAATAATAAATAATAAAATGTATTTAATTCTCCACAAATTTTAAATATACTTTTACAAAAATTACAATGTAATACCCATTATTATGAAAATATTCACAAACGTCCGAACAAAAATTATATGTATAAATTTCCGTAATGCGTACTGTAATTTCATCAAGAGCATGTGATTATTTGGTTAAATTATTGATGAAGAAAAATGGCAAACCTTTACCTTTCCTTTATTTTAAATGATCCGCGCATCCAAGGCCCATCTTNAATTATTGATGAAGAAAAATGGCAAACCTTTACCTTTCCTTTATTTTAAATGATCCGCGCATCCAAGGCCCATCTTCCTGCATCAATCCTAAACATTTGACGCTTTGCAGCTGCTGCACAGGTAAGACGCCTTCCCATTCCTTTTAATTGAACGTAGTGTTTCTTGTCTCTTCATCTAGTTTTGCGTCGGTTCTTAAGATTTGAGTGACATATATCCGAAGCTGTCTATTGCTTAGAAGCCTTTCTTGCAAAACAGGTTGAGTAATTTGTTTTACTCGAGCTTTCTTGAAAGCGGTACAAGTAGGTGTTTGAATGTGATAGAATTAATGGTACACANAATTATTGATGAAGAAAAATGGCAAACCTTTACCTTTCCTTTATTTTAAATGATCCGCGCATCCAAGGCCCATCTCTCCGCATCAATCCTAAACATTTGACGCTTTGCAGCTGCTGCACAGGTAAGATGCCTTCCTATTCCTTTTAATTGAATGAGGTGTTTCTTGTCTCTTCATCTAGTTTTGCGTCGCGTCAATTCTTAAGATTTGAGTGACAGATATCCGAAGCTATCTATTGCTTAGAAGCCTTTCTTGCAAAACTGGTTCAGTAATTTGTTTTACTCGAGCTTTCTTGAAAGCGGTACAAGTAGGTGTTTGAATGTCATAGAATTAATGGTACACAATATCCGCTTGGAGAACAATCGCTAATAGGAGACGAATAAAATAACACCATAGCCTAGCGTCGGTTTCGTCAACTTCAGCAGTACTTCGAATACTCTTAGTCCATTGTGCCGACATTACCTTTCGTAATTTAGTTATTTATTTTTAAAGGCTTTAATTTTAGGCTTGTTTAAAGATCAACTTCTGCCGAGTTATATATCGTGAGAATCAGGAGTACGGCTTTCCAATTTTTTGACACTTTAAATAGTTGTGTAATATTCTTGTTGAAACCATACAAAGTTGATACAACAATTTTGCCTGTGGAATTAATTTGGAATATATTTTATGTCCTCTGATACTTAACCATGCTCTATGGAAGTATAGCATGGTAATCGCAAGTTAGGTTTCAGTTGCTGCTTACCGTCGGTTCCTAAATTCTAATTAGAGTTTGAGTAAGAATGGGAAGTTCTATTCTTCTGGATTAGGTGCCGGTCCATCTGTTCCCTTTACGTGATACAAGTACACACTGTAAACTAAATTTTTCTCTTATATTACCAGAATTTTAGCATACAGGCCATATTTTAAAGATTAAGAAGGTATGCAAATGTTAAACTTGAAGCTTCCTTTTAATGGAATAATCATTTCATCAACGTTAAAATTAGCACTCTTATGAACTTGAGACAAATTTTGAAAAAATATCTAATACAGAAGATTCTGGATCAGAAATTGCACGCCCTTGTGTCGTACGAATTATCGAAACGCAAAATAATAAATAAATTTACAAATAATTGCTGACACAGCTATACTGAATGTGTCGCGGTCTGACACACTTGTTGCTAAAAGAGAACATGATTGTCCATCATTTTATTTTAAGATTGCGTTACAGATGTCAATATTCCAAATAAAAGGTTTCCATTATTAGGTCTATTAGGCCTAATTTCTGTTTCTAAAGGTCATCACATGTTTCTATGTGGCATAAATATTTGTGTTTATACACTTACAGTGACGTTTACCATGTCAGCACTAAATTTATTGTATATACAACACTCGGTTTCACACCAGGTTGTGCTCTTAGATAAGAGCATTAAGAATAAATGTTCATTATGCATATATGCTCGCATTCCGGAATTCTTCGTTAATTCTGTTGCATATTATTTTAACTCTTTAAGACCATTGTAATAATTTGAAGGTGTAAATAAACTCGCAATCACCTTCATCAGAAAAGCACCAACCATTACCCCGATTTCATCCTAAACTGCTTTACCATTTTTACAAAAATGGGGGTCACTTGGTGCTAAAGGCTGAGGTCCAGTATCCACGAACCAAGTTAACAAAACTCACAGGAAGACAAAAATATAACACCACCAGTGAAACTGAAACCAACCTACAGGCGTGGTCCGTGAAACGACTTACCATAATAAAATTAACGTGTCTCGCATGAAGTGTGTTGCATGCAGCACGCAGCAGACGGAATGGTAGGGAATGACAGCAGGTGACACGTCTACAAGGTCTCTGTTTGGTGCAGGAAATAGACGAGACACTAATGCGTGGCCCCAGGGAGCAGACTTCACGTCTTTTGTTTTATGATTATACATCTTCCCTTCACACAGCCGCACATGAAACACTGATGCCATGATAACAAGGCAAGAATGTTACTTTTTGTCCCTCGCTTAGTGTTCAATTCAATAAACTACGTCGTAAAGAGCGCCTATCCCAAACTTTCATTTTAGAAATATTTCGTAATAGTACGGATGGCACTTCTTATATCTTATGTAGGCCTACTCTTTACCAGCGACTCCACAAGAGAGTTCATAATAATCCAGCTACGAACTGACTTTATGTTAAATCAAATCTCATACAAATAAAACTCACTTTATTCTTTACACATTCGCACTATTCTACAGAAAGTCATGAGAAGATGGCCCTTGTTATTTCATATAAACCAAAATCAAACATTTTTCATGAACGTAATACAACACATTCGTTATTATACAAACTGATATTGAAAACTCTAGTAATTCATACTGTAAACGCATTAATAATATTTCCAAAATTAGCGGGGCCGCAGTGTTTGAGCGGTTGGCCTGCTCGCCTCCCATCAAAGCGAACTGGGCTTCAATCCCCGGCCGGGTCACTCCCGTATTTTCGCAAGTGGGAATCGTGCCGAACGATGCTGCTGGTCGGCGGGTTTTCTCGGGAATCTCTCTTTTCTCCGTCCCCTTTATTCTGACGCTGCTACATACTCAAATCAATCACCCCATCGGCTCTCAAAACTTTGCTGATAAGAGGGGTCAGGTTCCGCCATCTTGGATTATTTATTTTCGGCTATTACCCGTAAACGTGGATTTTGGATGGATTTTTTTCGGACGAAATGACAGAATATTACTTAATGCGTTTCCTGAAATATATAATGTTCGACTGCCGTNTTTTTTCGGACGAAATGACAGAATATTACTTAATGCGTTTCCTGAAATATATAATGTTCGACTGCCGTAGCTATTATGTATGACCTCTGTAGTCGCTCCAATAAAGTAATATATTTTTACCTCGGCTGTAACAAGANACTGCCGTAGCTATTATGTATGACCTCTGTAGTCGCTCCAATAAAGTAATATATTTTTACCTCGGCTGTAACAAGATAAAAAATATCAAATTCAGAGAAAGTGTAACAATTCAAGACCATCCAGGAAGGTATAATTAATGCTTTATCATGCCAAAAATTGTAATGCACCTTCTCAAATCGAATTTGTAGCGATAAATCTATAAAACATAATATGACAGGGACTGATTCGCCTTAAGAACCGTCCAAATATCTTCACTCACTCACTCACTTTAGCGAGGAAATACAGCTGAGTGTGGATCAGTTGACATGCATCTTGTACTGACTTTACGGAGAGAACTGTATACTCCGCTTGCAAAAACAAGCATATAATAAACTTTAGGCCATTCACGGTTACTTCACACTTTTCTGAAGCCCTGCTAAAGTTCTATTTTTCGTTAACGATTACGTATCCTCGGCTGCATATAATCATAAACACTACCATGGGTCTTCTATGTTTTAACTGTCAAATCTTTGTTTACTGCTTTCAGCTGTTTAAAGATGTATATCATATTTCAAACACCATTTTTAACGATGTTCACAATTTAGGCGTATAACCATATTTAGGTAAGCTTTATGACTTTTTAACAATGTCTGTACTAACAATACTTTTTACGGTTATTATTTTACATTCTTAACATGTTTGTTATACACGACATAGCACATTACACGTAATACAAATTAATGTATTGCCGCGACTGTGTTTAACCCTGTTGCAACTGCGGGGGAAAGAACTGTAATATTTTACCTCTTGTTATTGATATGTATTGGGTTATTTCGTTAAAAGGACGGCCTGTGTTGGAAATAAAAATTAAAACTGAGGAAAAACCAGTCCAACGAAAAGACACGGTAAATGCAAGCTCGCAACTCGTGTCGCTTTTATTTTTTGTGCGTAGCAGCGACAAACTTAAAAGATAGCGTTGAACATGCACACAAATAGGCTTCCCGTAACTTTTATTCTGCTCATATTTCTATGCATTCGTACATTTTTTTTCTAGGTATAATCCATTATTTATTTACATTTATCTGGCTGGGCTTAGTGTTTTGTTGGGATTGTGGCAAACTTTCAAATCACAGCACGAAAGAACGTTAAACAATTGTGTTTCTAACACCTAGGGCAAGGTTACAACGTCGTGATTAATAAACAGACATGACTTTCAAAAAATTAATTTTGTCATAAAAACAGTGCACGGTTAAAAAGTATAAATTTCGCACGTCCAATATTTGCAATCACACACACACGGGCACACCGTAACGTAAAGGCAACAATAATATTCTCTCACGCACAGCGGTCACGACGCACGTTACATTATATTTATTCCTGCCGTGTAAAAACAGATTTATCACAACATCGTACCTTCCTTAGGTGGGTTTAAAAGACACAATGTGTACGAACCTTATGAGGTGTAATTTAAGTATATTTTACAAGAAGAGAAATTAACGCTTCACTCAGCAACATGCAACGTCATGTCGCCAGCCGCCTCTTCTGCCAACTTCGGATTTGTATTTGTCCCGCCACTACATCTAAATATATTATAATCAGTATTAAAACAATAAAATCTCGTTTCAGTGGTAAACTACAAACTCACAAAAACCATTAATTTGCTGTAATAAGTATATAGCATGATAAAACTGAAAATATGTATCATATTCTTGCTACTACTAGCTGTGCGAAACTTTCCGAGAGAGAGGGTGAGAGAGGGAGAGAGCAAGAGAATGATGGTACGGTTTGTAAGGGGAAGGGGAGGAGTGAGAGAGAGATAAAGTGATAGAGAGAAAGAGAAAGATGGCAGGAATGTATGTTCTGGATAAGGGGCGAGAGAGAGAGAGAGAGAGAGAGATAGAAAGATAGAGAGAGTGACATGCTCCGCTCCGACTATTCAAGTTTCTTCCTCAGACGAAAAAAAAAAAAAAGCACCATGAGACTAGAGCCTGCGCCGTATTTGCGCTGATATTTTTAATATTAACGATGAAATGTTTCCATCAGTGCTACTTAAGAATTTAAATATTTAATAAGGGAACATTAAATTTTCAAATAGCATAGCAAAAAACTACGTTAAAATAATATTTTAACTGTGAACTGTTTCTTACTAGCTANCCATATTTTAACTGTGAACTGTTTCTTACTAGCTATTGCCAACACTTGGCTGCTCTCAATGTTTTTAATTCGTATTTAATACGAAGTAAATATTGCAAATTATAGAAGATGCAAAGTTATAAAGATTCATCCATTCAAGAATACAATTTCCTTAAATTAATCACAGTGTTATATATTTGTGGTATACAAGTTATTAAAAAAAACAGGTTGACATGTTTCTCTTAAGGTGTTTTTTCAAAGGTTCGTTTCAAAGCATCCGAATAAACTATTAATGGACTATACTCTTAAGGCCTGTGGAGAAGGGAANTTTTTCAAAGGTTCGTTTCAAAGCATCCGAATAAACTATTAATGGACTATACTCTTAAGGCCTGTGGAGAAGGGAAACCTGTTGCATCCATATACACAACACGTAATGATGCTTCAATTTCATCAGAAGCGTAGAGTTGACAGGAACTCAGAAAAAACTTACTTGTGTTGAAAATCCCATGACAAGTTTGATTTTCTGCGAACAGCTTTGGTTGATAAGCTTGTGTCAGATGTACGATGCTTTTAACTACAAATAACTAAAACCGTGTGGTCTTTATTGCTTTATAGCCAACTTTACTATACGTATGAGCTTAACTATTGATTGTCGCGAAGAAAAATAATAATATATAATTGTATGGCTGCATGGTTATAGGACCATTGCCATATGTCTCATGAAGGTATTGAGAGCGTCTCGAACGTTACGCGTAAGAAGCGCTTGACCTAAAAGCAATACGACTTTCATAAGGTCGAGCATTTTACCCTTACTGCACTTCGTATGGAAAAAGTGAAAATCCTACTATTGCTTCTATTTTATTTCGAGGCAAACATTCTTGTTTTACTTCAGAGTGTGAAGATATTTTAGGACATATAGAGTTTCTGTAAGCGTCACTACTGTTTTTGTTTTATTGTGCACGAAGTTCCGATTCACAGATTTATATATCAATATATTTAAAATTATCTTATCTTAAGAAATGGTAACAAGTTTACGAGATGTCGGTGTGCATTTGGTGGGAGAAGTTCATCGTTGGAACCCTGAATTATTANAGAAATGGTAACAAGTTTACGAGATGTCGGTGTGCATTTGGTGGGAGAAGTTCATCGTTGGAACCCTGAATTATTAGCCTACTTTTCAAAGTAAAGAAAGGCATATAAGATCAACTTCTTGTGTGTGGCCTCTGTGTGTGTATTCGTGTGCATGTGTGTGTGCCTGCGTGTGCGTGCTCCCCCTTTCAATTTATGAACGCGTCAACCGAATCCCACCAAACTCGGAACACATATCGTTCAAAGTAAGGACACCTGACTTTTGTAGTTTTTGACCACGCTGGAAATTTATTTTAAAAATGGAGGCCATTTTAATATTTACGTTTATATGTCATATCTCGGGAATCAGTTCAACCGGTTTAACACAAATTGTGTTCGCTGCTAGATGATCAAGTGAGCATACGATTTTGAAATGGCTATTGATGTTGATCCACCAATTTTTAAAGATAAATTGAAATGAAAAAATTTATATTTTACATTATATCTTGAAAATTATTGAACCAATTCTCTCCCAATAATACTATGATAGACCATGTAAACGTATTTTATTGAACAAGATTAGGTACTTATTTTCAAAATGGCTTCCGTACAAATATTTTAGTTTTAGTTGGTATTTGTAACATGCCATTTAACCAATTTCGACTTAATTGCGTACAATAAAAGTATATAATATAAGAATCGCACATACCAACACATAACACCTTTTGTCGGCTATTTTCTGAGATACATAATACATAAAGTTTCAATGTCATAGCTCGGTTACCAAATACTGATTCATTCCAAATTTGGCAACAAGTAGTACTGACGCAGATGTTGTTAAATGGTATCTTTTAAGTATGTCAGACAATTATTTTCAAAAGGGTAGTCATATAGCCATTTTTGCTTTCATCACCATATAATCGAAACCATGTAATCAATACCAACTTAACTTTGTATGCTGGCAGTACCTATTTAAACCGTCAAATTGGTCTATACAGAGCATTATTTCTCTGACATTTTGTAAGCTAGCCCACCAATATCTCGGAAAAAAATCGACCCATTCTTAACAAATTTTGCGAATAAGTTGTACTTTGGTAGACCATAATAATATATGTAATGTTTTGATTATGACACACTTATTATATGAATGGCGGCTATAAAATAATTTCAGGTTAGTGTGCGAACAATTTGCCGTATTTCTGGAACAGTTCGCCTAATTTTCACCAAATTGTGCACACCATAAATGCTTCAGAAGGCCGTGTAAACTTTATTGATTAAAGTGTCAGACGATGTTCAAAATGGCTGCTTCATAAATAATTTAGGTAAGTTTACACACATATGTTAAACAATCTTACCAAATTCAACAAAAATTTGTAAGTTTAGAATAAATATATATATTAGAATCTTTGTATACAAAACCCCCTTTTTTGTCAGTATTATAAGATGGCACGTAATATGAAAATTATTATATGTGACATATAAATCTCAAGGGCAAATAAACCGATCTCCACCGAATTTTTCACACAAGTTGCGCTGTAGTGGGCTATGTAAACGTATCTGTTTTACGTGGCTCAGTCACTTATTTTCAAAATGATCACCCTGTAAATATTTTAGGTTAGTGAACCGTTTCATTAGGTGCATTAGACTGTTTAAATCCGAAGTTGATGCTCTGAATCCGACCTCCGTGATGCATTTGATTGCACACTAGCTTATTGTGTGAGGTTTTCTGTGTTCAACTCCCTTGTAAGGCAAATGTGTATTTATAATTGTGACACTACTGTTGCATAAGTTTCTGGTTTCATTTATAATGTTATTGCTTTCAAAGAGAAGTCAAGTCCTACCTACCGACTCAGTTTTTAGGAACTTATTTAAAAATTGACTACAGCCATGTTGATAAAAATAGGCCATTAGTTATATCGGTAACTTTTGTTTTTAAAGAGCATCGTAAACGATGAATTTTATCACTCGGGCGCTCAATATAGGGCTGCAATGTCCTGAGTTGATTTGTCGTTGTTTAAAAGGCTATGGAAATAATGAATGATAACGAGTTTATTAGTTTTTTGAAACCCTACTGCTGTACACGTAACAGAGTCCCAGAGTTTACTAGGAAACACAGGAACACTGTCACATGCACAAAACATACCCCAGTTCCACAATCCTGTCACTCATGAAAACTAGTAGGAGTATATAATACGCAAAAGAAAAACTTCAAAGCTTGATGATGAATACGGCACTTGGGATACTGAAATAATTTTCTGATTATATTTTTCATGGGCAATCCCTCTCACTTTTTTTTATCAACCTCCCCAAAATGATAACACATTGGCAAAAATATACAATAATATATTGTTAACAATTACTTTTCCCCCCTTATTTATATTACTGAATAACCTTTTATTAAAATTAAAAACTTGCTACACACCGAATATTGAAACGTGCCTTAAACAGTCCTACAGAACATAATATCGCAGAAATATCNATTAAAAACTTGCTACACACCGAATATTGAAACGTGCCTTAAACAGTCCTACAGAACATAATATCGCAGAAATATCAGACTCAGCAATAATTTTTGGGACGATAAAAAATAAATAGAGGTATTAAAATTAACTGTACATTAAAAATTGCTACCTTTNTCAGCAATAATTTTTGGGACGATAAAAAATAAATAGAGGTATTAAAATTAACTGTACATTAAAAATTGCTACCTTTCCCCTTATTTATTTTTAAATTTAAACATAAAAAACAACAGACTTATAAGTATGGGTATGCTATCACACAATTACTTAAGTTAATACAGATGGAAGTACGTTTGGTTACCGCGCTAGACTTAAAATAGCTGTATATAGGTCCGTTCATGTTGGTTCACTTTGGCAGGTAGAGTTTGACACGAGTGATTTAAGTGAATACTACNAGAAATGGTAACAAGTTTACGAGATGTCGGTGTGCATTTGGTGGGAGAAGTTCATCGTTGGAACCCTGAATTATTGGCCTACTTTTCAAAGTAAAGAAAGGCATATAAGATCAACTTCTTGTGTGTGGCCTCTGTGTGTGTATTCGTGTCCATGTGTGTGTGCCTGCGTGTGCGTGCTCCCCCTTTCAATTTATGAACGCGTCAACCGAATCCCACCAAACTCGGAACACATATCGTTCAAAGTAAGGACACCTGACTTTTGTAGTTTTTGACCACGCTGGAAATTTATTTTAAAAATGGAGGCCATTTTAATATTTGCGTTTATANTTGAAATGAAAAAATTTTATATTTTACATTATATCTTGAAAATTATTGAACCAATTCTCTCCCAATTAGGCACGCAAGTAATACTATGATAGACCATGTAAACGTATTTTATTGAACAAGATTAGGTACTTATTTTCAAAATGGCTTCCGTACAAATATTTTAGTTTTAGTTGGTATTTGTAACATGCCATTTAACCAATTTCGACTTAATTGCGTACAATAAAAGTATATAATATAAGAATCGCACATACCAACACATNCATGCCATTTAACCAATTTCGACTTAATTGCGTACAATAAAAGTATATAATATAAGAATCGCACATACCAACACATAACACCTTTTGTCGGCTATTTTCTGAGATACATAATACATAAAGTTTCAATGTCATAGCTCGGTTACCAAATACTGATTCATTCCAAATTTGGCAACAAGTAGTACTGACGCAGATGTTGTTAAATGGTATCTTTTAAGTATGTCAGACAATTATTTTCAAAAGGGTAGTCATATAGCCATTTTTGCTTTCATCACCATATAATCGAAACCATGTAATCAATACCAACTTAACTTTGTATGCTGGCAGTACCTATTTAAACCGTCAAATTGGTCTATACAGAGCATTATTTCTCTGACATTTTGTAAGCTAGCCCACCAATATCTCGGAAAAAAATCGNGTCAAATTGGTCTATACAGAGCATTATTTCTCTGACATTTTGTAAGCTAGCCCACCAATATCTCGGAAAAAAATCTACCCATTCTTAACAAATTTTGCGAATAAGTTGTACTTTGGTAGACCATAATAATATATGTAATGTTTTGATTATGACACACTTATTATATGAATGGCGGCTATAAAATAATTTCAGGTTAGTGTGCGAACATTTTGCCGTATTTCTGGAACAGTTCGCCTAATTTTCACCAAATTGTGCACACCATAAATGCTTCAGAAGGCCGTGTANTTTGCCGTATTTCTGGAACAGTTCGCCTAATTTTCACCAAATTGTGCACACCATAAATGCTTCAGAAGGCCGTGTAAACTTTATTGATTAAAGTGTCAGACGATGTTCAAAATGGCTGCTTCATAAATAATTTAGGTAAGTTTACACACATATGTTAAACAATCTTACCAAATTCAACAAAAATTTGTAAGTTTAGAATATNAATAATTTAGGTAAGTTTACACACATATGTTAAACAATCTTACCAAATTCAACAAAAATTTGTAAGTTTAGAATATATATATATATTAGAATCTTTGTATACAAAACGCCCTTTTTTGTCAGTATTATAAAATGGCACGTAATATGAAAATTATTATATGTGACATATAAATCTCAAGGGCAAATAAACCGATCTCCACCGAATTTTTCACACAAGTTGCGCTGTAGTGGGCTATGTAAACGTATCTGTTTTACGTGGCTCAGTCACTTATTTTCAAAATGATCACCCTGTAAATATTTTAGGTTAGTGAACCGTTTCATTAGGTGCATNCGTGGCTCAGTCACTTATTTTCAAAATGATCACCCTGTAAATATTTTAGGTTAGTGAACCGTTTCATTAGGTGCATTAGACTGTTTAAATCCGAAGTTGATGCTCTGAATCCGACCTCCGTGATGCATTTGATTGCACACTAGCTTATTGTGTGAGGTTTTCTGTGTTCAACTCCCTTGTAAGGCAAATGTGTATTTATAATTGTGACACTACTGTTGCATAAGTTTCTGGTTTCATTTATAATGTTATTGCTTTCAAAGAGAAGTCAAGTCCTACCTACCGACTCAGTTTTTAGGAACTTATTTAAAAATTGACTACAGCCATGTTGATAAAAATAGGCCATTAGTTATATCGGTAACTTTTGTTTTTAAAGAGCATCGTAAACGATGAATTTTANCCATGTTGATAAAAATAGGCCATTAGTTATATCGGTAACTTTTGTTTTTAAAGAGCATCGTAAACGATGAATTTTACCACTCGGGCGCTCAAGATAGGGCTGAAATGTCCTGAGTTGATTAGTCGTTGTTTAAAAGGCTATGGAAATAATGAATGATAACGAGTTTATTAGTTGTTGAAACCCTACTGCTCTACACATAACAGAGTCCCAGAGTTTACTAGGAAACACAGGAACACTGTCACATGCACAAAACATACCCCAGTTCCACAATCCTGTCACTCATGAAAACTAGTAGGAGTAGCCTATATAATACGCAAAAGAAAAACTTCAAAGCTTGATGATGAATACGACACTTGGGATACTGAAATAATTTTCTGATTATATTTTTCATGGGCAATCCCTCTCACTTTTTTTTATCAACCTCCCCAAAATGATAACACATTGGCAAAAATATACAATAATATATTGTTAACAATTACTTTTCCCCCTTTATTTATATTACTGAATAACATTTTCCAATATTAAAAACTTGCTACACACCGAATATTGAAACGTGCCTTAAACAGTCCTACAGAACATAATATCGCAGAAATATCAGACTCAGCAATAATTTTTGGGACGATAAAAAATAAATAGAGGTATTAAAATTAACTGTACATTAAAAATTGCTACCTTCCCCCTTATTTATTTTTAAATTTAAACATGAAAAACAACAGACTTATAAGTATGGGTATGCTATAACACAATTACTTAAGTTAATACAGATGGAAGTACGTTTGGTTACCGCGCTAGACTTAAAATAGCTGTATATAGGTCCGTTCATGTTGGTTCACTTTGGCAGGTAGAGTTTGACACGAGTGATTTAAGTGAATACTACTCGAGTGGCTGAACTCTGCTTTATACAGCCAAGAGGTACAATAATAATAACATACTTAAATTATTTCCTTGCATGTAGTTAAAACAATGTCTTGATCTTTGGAAATGTTTTAATAAGTTACTATAGCGGCGGCAATTCCCTTAAATGACGCTGACAAATCACTAAAGTGAGCTGGCCGGTATTAAACCCACGAACACCAGCCAGTGGGCAAGGAACTGAGTTACTATCGCACCAAACTTCCAGCTAAAATTTCGGTAGGCCATACAACAAAGCACCACACTGGTACAGTCGCGCGCCTTCAATGCCCTCTCATAGCGTACATATAACAAAGCAGCACACTGGTACAGTCTTTCGTCTTCAGTGCCCTACAACAGCGTACATATAACAAAGTGCAAAACTGGTATAGTCCCGCATCTTCAGTGCCCTATTACAGCGTACATATAACAAAGCACCACACTGGTACAGTATGCCTCTTCAATTCCCTTTCACAGAATAAGTATAACAAACCTCCACACTGGTACAATCGTGCGTCTTCAGTGCCCTCTCATAGCGTACATATACCAAAGCACCACACTGGTACAGTCTTTCGTCTTCAGTGCCCTCTCACAGATTACATATAACATATCACCACACTTGTAAATTCGCGCGTTTTCAGTGCCTTCTCACATCGTACATATAACCAAGTGCCACACTGGTACAGTCGTGCGCCTTCAGTGCCCTCTCATAGCGTACATATACCAAAGCACCACACTGGTACAGTCTTTCGTCTTCAGTGCCCTCTCACAGATTACATATAACATATCACCACACTTGTAAATTCGAGCGTTTTCAGTGCCCTCTCACAGCGTATATATATAACAAAGTTCCACACTGGTACAGTCGTGCATCATCAGTGTCTTCTCACATCATACATATAACAAAGTGCCACACTGGTACAGTCGTGTGCCTTCAGTGCTCTCTCAGAGTGTACATATAACATAGCCTCTAAAAAAGACCGTTGTCTGTCAAAAGTGCTTTCCTCGTACCTAGTGTCTAGGCAGAACTGTACCGGTGCTGCAACGTAGCTTACAGCCTCGGTCATTATTGGGGCGGTGTTTTCGTTCAAGATCTCCTTCAGCGTACGGAGTTTCAAACAAATACACATAGAAATCTAACCGTAGTTGATCAGTAGCGAGACAGAATCTCTCGTGTGACCAACTGATCATCCCGTGGCAGTTCTTAACTTCACACAGCACTCGTACGTTTTATGGCAGGGCAATACGATGGACCATTACAAAAATCTTTAAACTTTTATGTTGAAATTCAAAATTTTTGCTCAAAATTGCATAAGCACTCGTTATTCCAACACCTCACACAATAGTCGAGCGTATGTTTGCTGTGTTTAACCAAGCCATTAGTGTATTACTCATTCATGGTAACAAAGACACCATTGGCATGAGAAAGCCAAGCAAAGCGCGCTTTTGTTAATATTTCGGGAAGACATTTCATATCATCCATATTAACTACATATTAAAATGTAATATTTTAATGTTTATCAACTGAAATATATCAATTTCACTTTTAAATATATTCGTGAAATATTTTGCATAATATCACATATTTGTTTTTCAAAACTTTTTCAGTAATTATAANCACTTTTAAATATATTCGTGAAATATTTTGCATAATATCACATATTTGTTTTTCAAAACTTTTTCAGTAATTATAATTTGATACATGCATCTTAATTATTTATGCTTATAGTAGAATAATAGGAATCTTACTAAAAATAATAAAATTATCTANTTTGATACATGCATCTTAATTATTTATGCTTATAGTAGAATAATAGGAATCTTACTAAAAATAATAAAATTATCTAGGGTGTCATAAGTGCTGAGAATAACGCGAATGAACTATTTTATTCAATATGTACTCACGCCAATTTCATATAGGCTGTTCGAGGTTGATGATCTTTTCTGGAGACCTTATCGAGACTATTTTTTCTAGAAATTTTGTGTCTTTACGACGTATGTAAAATAAGCATTTCGGTGTACCCGACAAACGTCAAGCGTTTATAATTTAAAGCTTTTAAATTTTTACTGATGTGCCTAAGAACAAAATAAAAATCTGCTGTCCACGAACCTTAACATCACACTTTAAATACTACGTTAAAACATGGAACTATTTTTTTTTGAACCGCTGCAGATTTTGCTGTTACCGTGCCAATCAGTCAGACCATTGAAATTATGCAAATAATTTTCTCAAAAATTGTTTTAAAAGTCTGCTTTAAAATATGTGGAAGATACGTCTACAGCCACTGTGTCTAATAAATCAAATAATAATATAAAATATACCAACGAAANTTAAAATATGTGGAAGATACGTCTACAGCCACTGTGTCTAATAAATCAAATAATAATATAAAATATACCAACGAAAATATACTTGATAAAAGCACGGTTTTATCTGGCGGTAAGTAAGATCAAAAATTATTTATGTTTGTATTTGTTAAGGAGTCGACAAGAAACGTAATTCTTACGTCGTGGAAGACGCCAAGGCGGAAATAAAAAACAACCAGACACAGTTCTANTTAAAATATGTGGAAGATACGTCTACAGCCACTGTGTCTAATAAATCAAATAATAATATAAAATATACCAACGAATATATACTTGATAAAAGCACGGTTTTATCTGGCGGTAAGTAAGATCAAAAATTATTTATGTTTGTATTTGTTAATGNGGTAAGTAAGATCAAAAATTATTTATGTTTGTATTTGTTAATGAGTCGACAAGAAACGTAATTCTTACGTCGTGGAAGACGCCAAGGCGGAAATAAAAAACAACCAGACACAGTTCCAGTCGTTGCCTCTCAGTACGTAGGCAATCAACTAAGGATTTGTTCACATCCGCTTAGTGACAGCCCTCACTGGCGTTTCTAAAAGCAACCTTCAATGAAGGGTGACGGGCTCGACGTGCCGTAGATGGTAGAAATATAATCTGATAGTGAAGGTGATGATAGATCTCTCTCGCCAAGTATTTCCGACATATGGGCAGACGAGACCGACGAAATGGATCCTGACGTTATTTGTAAATAAAATTGCAGCGACAAAATTTGTGATATAAAATAAGTTAAATCTTAAAGGGAGATAATTTTTGTTGGTCGTGTTAACACTTTTTTTTTTTTTTCATACAAGGTGCTAATGGTGATTTTTCGAATTTTATGTCTTTGTATTTTTCAAGAGAACCTGTTCAGATGAGAATTTTGAATTCTGACTTTACGAAGTTTAAATGTTGTGAAGAATCTGTGAAATATAGCCTACAGGGCACTTAATTCGTGAATTTTTCTGGTCTGTTGTCTATTAATAATATTTTGCGAAAAAAGTCATAGGAAAGAAAATCATCCTTCTAGACATTAACTGAGAAGCATTAGCCTGTAATAATAAAAAAATACCACAGACAATTCGCAGCCAATTAAGCACATTTAAAGATCCTGCTTAATTTTTTCTTTCAGCCGATTTCACTTGTTCCGACAGTTTTCAATATAATCACTGCAATGCTACTAATATACAAACACTATATTTCACGACTCTCAAAACTTAACGCCTCGGTCTGCAATAAAAAATATTTCTAGTGTTGAATGCCTGTTGGTAGGGCGTTAAATGTGCTTACTTTACCGTGAATACCCTATAGGTGTAGTAGAGAAGGTACATTTAGAGCGCTCTTAACAAATATGTTTTCAAAGTATACGTGAGTGAAGTGAGATTAATATAGCTTAACGATGGATTGAGGGGGCTGTGGGGAAAGGGAGAACTCCGAGGGGGCCCACGGCAACGCAAGCCATGTCTCCCNTTAACGATGGATTGAGGGGGCTGTGGGGAAAGGGAGAACTCCGAGGGGGCCCACGGCAACGCAAGCCATGTCTCCCAGATGGCGGTGGTGAGAGAGGCTGAGACGACTAGAGGCATGCCGTGGTCTCAGGCCATTGAGTGTGAGTGGCTTGGTGCCGCAGGTACAACGTGGTGTTCTTCCTGGTAGAGAGTGTGAGTGGCTTGGTGCCGCAGGTACAACGTGGTGTTCTTCCTGGTAGTGAGTGTGAGTGGCTTGGTGCCGCAGGTACAACGTGGTGTTCTTCCTGGTGACGTACGTGGTGCCCATCTGTGCTATGGTGGGCTGCTACACGGCCATGGGGCTCGAGCTGTGGGGGTCGCGCTCCATCGGCGAGATGACCCAGCGACAGGTCGAGTCCATTCGCTCCAAGAGGAAGGTGAGTCCTAGTCATTCGCTCCTCCTCCCTAACATGTCCTCGGGCACATGTGTTTATTTCTATTTCTTTATCACGTACTCTTAATATGTAATGGCACTGCCTACCAGTTGTCACCTGCGAAATTTAAACAGGAAATCCTATGTTAAGGACATTTCGCCNGTACTCTTAATATGTAATGGCACTGCCTACCAGTTGTCACCTGCGAAATTTAAACAGGAAATCCTATGTTAAGGACATTTCGCCACACTGCGTTAGTTTTGAAGACAGGCATTTCAAACCAAATGTATTCTTCACGAATTTTTTAGGAGAAGATTCCTACGAGCGTATATTTTCAAAATAGATTTTCAGTATATAATTTTTTTGTAAAACATACATTTTAAATATTCCAAGTACACANAGCGTATATTTTCAAAATAGATTTTCAGTATATAATTTTTTTGTAAAACATACATTTTAAATATTCCAAGTACACAGGCTATATATGTTATGGAAATATCTCTGCTGTAGAGAAATTATTCTAAAAAATTCACGAAGAATAAATTTTGTTTGAAACGCTTACCTTTAAAATTAACGTACTGAGGCGAAATTTGCTTAACATGGGAATTCCTATTCAGACTTTTCAGCTGCCAGCCGGTAGGCCGTACCCTTAATATTAAATTCCAAAAATTATTACATACAAAAGAAGTTTAAAGAATTATTGAAACCAGAATTGAACTTTTTCTGTCTGTTTTTCTACATAAGAGACATTAGAAAGGATAAATAATGACTTAATATATATCACGATTATAGATGAAAGAAAAACAACACGGGCAAATGTTGTGGGCATAAAAATATATGCTAAAATAAGTTGAATGCCTTGAAAAGCTTCCTTTTCAAATAAGAGTTCTGAAAAGTAAGCTACCGCGAGACAAAAATATATCCAAGATGGAAAAGATGCTGCCACCTTAAGAGGCAAACTTATACTAAGTGATTTTCTGGGTTGAGGCCGAGAAGCACGAGAGATATAAGGGCAAGAATGTTACACCCCTCCAGTGCACCATCACCACTAAGCGCAATGTTTGGAATGGTGTTCAGTGTTCGCGTCGTACTGCGTGTATAGACATAAGATACTATAAGCGGTGACCCTATCATTTTTTTGTTGGAAAGTCTGCAGAAAATTTCAATGCAAGTCTCTTGAGTATTTTTTCGTGCATCTTAATTATCTATTTTGAGATTAAGCTATTTGAAAAATCAGTTTTGTAACTATTTTTGAGTGATCTGAACTGGTCTTTCTAATGTGTGTGAGTAGATAGAAATAATATGTCGGTGGCATATTAAACTCTCGTATCTTCGTCACCAGCATTGTGGACGCCCTAGGTGACTGAGATATCGACACATGTGCTGAGACAANTTAAACTCTCGTATCTTCGTCACCAGCATTGTGGACGCCCTAGGTGACTGAGATATCGACACATGTGCTGAGACAAGGGTTTAAAATAAGTATATTTAATATAATGTTTATGGGGGAAAATTAGATACAAAAAAATACCAACGCCTGTTACAATTATTTCATAGTAAGAATGCGTAATAATAATATTTTAATCACTTTTCTTAGGAATTGTCATTAATAAAAATCGCAAAAAGAAAAAGAAAAAATAAATTTTTTTAAAGTACTTATTTTTTAATTTATTTATTACATTTTTTATTCGGTTTTTATTTACAGAATTTATTTATCATTTGAGACATTTCTTTTCTTGTGTCGGTCATCCATCCTTCGGTTTGGAACTCGTGATCCATACTTTGGTTTGGAACTGCTCCATCATTGGAACTGGTCATCTATCCTCTGGTCTGGAACTGGCATCATCTTCAGATATTGGAGCAATACAGTACGCTCTTGCAGCACTACAGAGATATAAAAATTGTATTACTATTAATCTCCATGGTGCTGCAACAATGATATGTACAGGCGGTTACAACGCTGAAAATTATACAACCCTAAGACAAAAAGAACATTGTGAACAGAATAAAAAAAAAATTACGGAAAGTTAACTGAACGAAAATAGGATAGAATAGAGGTAGNTAAACTCTCGTATCTTCGTCACCAGCATTGTGGACGCCCTAGGTGACTGAGATATCGACACATGTGCTGAGACAATGGTTTAAAATAAGTACATTTAATATAATGTTTATGGGGGAAAATTAGATACAAAAAAATACCAATGCCTGTTACAATTATTTCATAGTAAGAATGCGTAATAATAATATTTGAATCACTTTTCTTAGGAATTGTCATTAATAAAAATCGCGAAAAGAAAAATANAATCGCAAAAAGAAAAAGAAAAAATAAATTTTTTTAAAGTACTTATTTTTTAATTTATTTATTACATTTTTTATTCGGTTTTTATTTACAGAATTTATTTATCATTTGAGACATTTCTTTTCTTGTGTCGGTCATCCATCCTTCGGTTTGGAACTCGTGATCCATACTTTGGTTTGGAACTGCTCCATCATTGGAACTGGTCATCTATCCTCTGGTCTGGAACTGGCATCATCTTCAGACATTGGAGCAATACAGTACGCTCTTGCAGCACTACAGAGATATAAAAATTGTATTACTATTAATCTCCATGGTGCTGCAACAATGATCTGTACAGGCGGTTACAACGCTGAAAATTATACAACCCTAAGACGAAAAGAACATTGTGAACAGAATAAAAAAAAAATTACGGAAAGTTAACTGAACGAAAATAGGATAGAATAGAGGTAGGAAAGAATGATACGATGTAGATAGATAGGGTGGGTAAGGGCAATACCGCCTAAAGTGGTTATTACAATGTGTAAGACATCACAACTAAAATATTTCACCCCTTGCAAATCCGGTAAAGGATAATGGTTGGAACCACTAGGAATTGGCTTTAAACCCAGGCCGGAGGCCCAAACAGGCGTCGCATCCCCAATCCTTATGCATGAGTGCAGAAGCGATACCACCGAAGTGAAATACTAGATGTAACAATCTATTGTCAAAATTTATGGTGGTAGCACGATCTCTCTCTCTCTCTCTCTCTCTCTCTCTCTCTCTCTCTCTCTGCATATCAGCCCATACATCCTTGCGTTCTGTAGCTTGAAAAAATCTTGTGTTTTTAAAAATGTAATAATTTTTACTGTCACCGAAGTGAATAATTATTTTTAGCTGTGGTAAGACGGGGGAGTGAAATCGCTTCAGATTAAACATTCCATCCATGCCCCCTGGGAAAAAGCAAATGAGAGTTTTATAGCTGGAGGATGTGGGGAGAGTGAAATCGCCTCTGATTTGACACCCCCGAGGTGAGGAACTGCCCTTGCATCCCGGTCTCATTCGGCCAACACTCAGGGAAAGAGACATTATTTTGAACATGCCAGGAATCCCCCACTCCCCTGCAGAGCTAGCTCATGCTTTTTCCTCATTTTGCCTTCTTGGTTTCTTTGCCACCACATATACAACTACACATTTTGGAATGCAGCCCCACTATCTCGCTCATAATTTCACCCCCGCACTTATCTTTAAATTTCCCCACCACTTTCATGTTGGTTGGGGAGTAGCAGGTACTAGTGGATGGGTAGGCGCTGGCATCTATATCTTCCATGAGAGCGGGGTCTGCGGCCAGGTCTGCCTAATAATCCTGTGTTTCAATTTCATAAATTAATGAGTCCCTGTCTGTGTAGAGGATATTTATACTGTATTTGTACTTATTTCTCACAACATCGTGATGGAACCTATACATTAATGTTAGTAGATGTCGAGTACTAAAAAGCCAGCGTAGATGGGTTTTACAAGCAGTACTGATTTTTTTTTTCATTTTCATTAAGGATAGATTTTTATAATAAATTGCTCTACACTTAAAGGAGAGCTTTGAAATAATTTTTTTTCAGTATTCTTTCATTGCATACTAATTCCGTGACTTAATGTTTCATCTTATTCTCCATGAATTTACCAAATGTTGCGTTGTTCATCAGCTTCATTTTTTTTTTCAAAATCATTGCCGGCTGCCTGCCTTTGTTCAGCGTTGAGGTCGATGTAGGATTTGAGCCATGTATCTTGCCTGAATTGTAGCACACGATGACCTTTGGTTATTTTTTAGCCCATGTTCTATTGCTTACTTCAAGTTAATGTAATGTACTATGTAATTTTTTTTGCTTTCAATGTCACCTATAAAGTTTTATTCTTGCCACCTGGAGGAAACACTCATTGATGGGCAAGAATGACAGGTCTTTGTGCGAGTCATGGATTTCCGCCGGACATTATACATCTACCTCCAGCATGTGGCCAAGCAGTCCAACATCTGGCACCATCATGATGTCGGTGATGGAGTTGACCCACTGGAAGCCACATATGAAGAGCCGTAGTGACATCGCCCATCCATACAAATGGTTGGCATCTGCATACTGGAGGTAGACACGTGGCTTGCTGGCATCGTACGTGGATGGGATGTACTTGTTATTGGCATTTCCATGGCGCTTGACACATTGGACCACTTCACCTCTAATGCTTTATTCAATAAATTAATACTGGTCATAATCTACTAATAGTTCCAGCTCGACCTTGGTGTGCTTCAGCTTGAAATCTAATGAGAAGCTTAGCGTGCTCACTTAACGGACACAGTCCAGGCCATAGGTTTCGAGGCCCAGTTTCCTAAAGTTTTCAAAATTGTCAACTAACAGCACTACATCTGTCTTCAAATAAACATTGAAATAACCTTATATTGTCTTACAGTCGTATTTTCCCGCACTTTAAGTGCATGAGCCTAATCATTTTCACTTATGGCCATGTCTGTCAATCTGTTGTGAAATTTATCGCTGGGGGCACATGCATCTATTCAAGTTTCTGCAAGCTCTCTATGTGATCGCATGTGAACACTCCCCTTCTCCCTACTGATTCCAGCTCGTCTGGACTCAAGAACTTCTCAGTGTTTTTCAGCTGGTGTCTTGGCAGGTTTTCGGCTAGGGTGGCTGGCGGACAAGAAGTGGAAGGTGTCGATGAATTGAAGTTTGAATCTCTCCCCCAGTGATTTAGAGAATGTGATTAACTTTTCCTCTGTATGCGGGATGAAGTATATTTCTTTTTCGTCATAGCCCAGATGTTTTATAATAAAGTCCTCGTAATGTGTCAAATTGTGGAACAAGATGGGCAGTCTCTTGGGGCGGTGGCAGAGTTGATTGCAATTGTTGCATGCAGGCCCTATATAGTTTTCGGTGTAGTGGTCGTGGTCCGTTACCTTCTGGTTGTCATTGGTGAATTTTTCTTCGCAGTAGCTGCACGTATCGGCCATGTCATGATTCAATGTTGTTGAGCGGCTTCATGGACTCGATCTCACCATAAATTTCCTTCACCTTGATTACAATGTCTGCTATTTCCTCGATAAATTCCTTGGCAGCATCTTCCCTAGTGTACATTTTCGGCCATGTTGCTAGTCTTACGGTTTTGGTTGCAGATTTGATGTCGTGGTCGACTTGAACAAAATAACAGAAACATTATGCTTCGTGCTTCTAATAAGAGTGTGTGCTGGATGTCTGGGGATTAGCAGGATTGGCGAGATTGGACGGGTAGGAGCATGGCTTTTAAATCTGCATAGATGACAATGGACATCTTGTTGGCATTATGATAGTTTTTTAAATGAATGTTGTCTGTCTCTCCTTCTTGTCGTGGCTTGGCATTTCAATGCGTGCAGTAGCATAAGGACTGCTATATTTTGTGCACTCCGCCAACTTCTCTTCTCCTGTATTTTATGTCACTCGGAACTGGTGATCGTAGTGTGTGAAACACCTTTTACAAGCATGGTTTTTTTTCTGTGTGAGTAGTCACTTGAGACCTCATAAGGCGAGAAAAATTTTTTGTGTATGTGAAATGTGTATTATCTTCGGTGGTGAGGAGGAGGAAGTCAAAATATAGAGCTTCTTTACATCACAGACTCGTCGTGGTACCAACTTCATTTCATCATTAATTGTAAATACATTTACTGTCACTCCAGGATTTTGTTTTTCTAGTTTCGATATCTGGTGCAGAGGTGTAGGAAATTCAATGCCACTAAAATCGAACTTGCTTTCCAGTTCTCTGTATCTATTATTTACTCTTTCTTGATTCCAGCCTTCAACATATCTGGCGAGTATGACCCACTTAAAGAATTCGTGATCCTCATTTCCGGGTTTATAACGGTGTTCCTATTTTTGAAAGGCGCTGGCAAATCAATGTAGATGGATGCGCGCATGGGGTCAAATTTATTAATTCGGAGCTGCATTCTCTTTACTGCAGTGAGTGTACATACAGATACCTTTGTCATGTACTCCTCTTCTTTCTGTAATATTTTGATTAGAATGGCCGTAACAGCTTCTTCCACATCATATTCATTGTAAATAAGCTATTTTTTGGTCTTGAAGGCAAGTTGGTATACTTCATTTTCATGGGGCTCAGGTTTTTCATGTTCACACTCCAAGAACAAATAGAATTTAATTTGCCCATTTACAATTACTTCTTCCTGCAGCTGGCCGATGTTACTCCTTATAATTTCTTCCACATATGTGCACGCGTCCTTGGCCTGGTCACTTGTATTTTCTGCCACATAGGTTTTCAGGTTGCTTTTAAATGCAGTCTCGGCCAGCACAAATCAATGGGCCGTAGGTTGTCTGGCCCAGGAAGATCCTTGGACGAGGTACTGGTGTTGTTGCTGGTACTAGCTCTTGCCGGGTGCCATCATATCTGGCATTCCTCGCTGGTGGGGGTGCCGGGCCTGCACACTTCTTGACATGCTCTTTAATTCATCTTCCCTGGAATACTCTTTGCCGCAGTCCTCACAAGGAAACATCTTCACCGGATTTAATTTACAATCCTTTTCGTGTATTCGGGCATCGCTCTCGTTGGCAAATGGAGCANCTTTTCGTGTATTCGGGCGTCGCTCTCGTTGGCTAATGGAGTACAAAATTTGCATTTTTCAGCTGATTTCTGCCGGACTGTGCCATTACAGCTCCTCGGGTGATGCTCCAAGTTATCCTTGCGCCCAATCTGTCTCGCACACTTCTCACAGACTTGCTCCTCTTCCCTACAGGGATTACGTATACACATCCTCTCGTGCTTCAGGCCAGACTTTCGGATTGCAAATTATTTCAATCAGAAACCACAACGTAACCCTATCGGCTTTATTGTTCTTACACCTGAGACAGTAGGGAGCAAAACAAGGTGGAAACCCCCCGAAGTTCCCATATCGATACGGCCGCATGCTGAAGACGTCAGCAAAAAAACCTCCAACACACCAACAAATATGATTAATAATGTGGTCACGACAGTTTAACAGCAATTATGCAAAAAATGTTTGGGGATGAAGCTAAAATTGATAAAATATATATATACATTTGCAAAAAAAACAGTGAATACAAAACTACCCTACCACCAATTAACCCCTTAATATATTATCTTGTTCATGTTTGACATGTTGCATCATAATCTTTGCTGTGTAAGTCCAGAAGCTAGTGTCAATACAGACAGCGACTTTCCTTGGGCAATATTATTGGTTGCTGTTGACACACCAACTGTTTTTATAATTGGTTGCTTCTTGTGCCATGGATGCACTGAAACGCTTTCCATAGGTTCCGAAGCGTCACGTGTATTAAAAAAATTCGTAAGTTTGTTTCACACCATAAATGTATTATTTTAAGAAAAGATAATGTGTATGTTAAGCTATTAATTTTGTATAAATTTTGTGTAAAAAAAATTACTACATTTTGCTATCACAAAATACATTAAAAATTATGAAATTCTACTGCTTAACAGTATTGTGGCATTTTTTAAATAAGCAATAGGAATATGTCTTGCTGTAGCATTCGGCATTATATATTTAAAGCTATGGGCTAATTATTTATTTTTAAAACTTTTTTGACAATGAGTGTAGTAATGAACAGTTTGTATGAAAACGAGGGAGATACATACCAGAAGAAGAAAAAGGCGACGGTAGTCACTCTCTTAACAACGATAGGCTGTGTTGCTAGGGACTCCCGTGACTTGGGCAAAATGGGACTCGCTGACGCCCTACAACGGAAGTCTCTTCACCTGAACACAAGTTAACCTCATAAGGTAAAAAAGTCTAATAAACATTAGACATATTATTATTCTTGCAGTCGTAAATACTCACTGCTTATATAGAAGCATGGATGCGTGGGTTTCGTTACGGCCGTACAGAAAGGACCGCAAGCCGCCTGAAGAGACAACTCCAGGAATTGGTAGGACCTGCGACTGTGCCCAGTGGTGACCTACAAAAAGGTCAATTGCGTGTCGAAAACATATACACGAACCAATACATGACATCTTGTTCATTTAATTACATGGATGGTGCTAGCACTTACATTTAAAAGAATTTGCAACTGGTTACAAAATAGCAGTCGGTGCTGATTTGCTCCGATGCTTGTTGGCAGGCCAAGCATGAACCTTTGGCGAGGGGACTTGACACACTGGCTTCCAATCACTGCACAAAATTAAATAAACGAGGTTAATAACTTTTCAGCATGCACACGAGAAAATTTGTAAAAATGTATTCTGCATTAAAAAAAAAGCTATTGAGCCATCTCATTCTTCTACTGATGCATCGATTTGTTTATGAATCCATCCTCGGCGATCACGTCCACCAGTAAATGATGATTGTCTTTCCTCGGAAGGATGGGATCTTCCAGTACGTTAATACGCCTTGCCACGCGGCTAGAAGTGTCCGCACATGGCTGGAAAAGCACGATCAAGAGTTCAAAGTTCTTCCCTGTCTCCCAAACAGCCCTGATCTCAATCCAGTTGAACATCTGTGGGACCACTTCGATCATAGTGTTCGCCCTCTGTCTAGTCTGCCACGCAGCTTTCAACAATTGTGGGATGCACTGCAGACATGGCTCCAGATACCCGTGGAGACCTATCAGTACCTTTCTGAGTCACTGAAAACTCTTCTAGCTACTGTCCGTTTTGCGAAGGGCGACTACTCTGGATCCTAGAAGAAGGTCATAATAATGTGATTCGACTGTGTGTGTGTATATATATATTTATATATATAATAGTTAAGTATAAATATTTCTTTGTATATTTTACAATTTTATTAAAAGGCATTAATTATTATTTAGCGATTTCATATATGTCAAGCAGTAGCCCACCACATAAGTTAAAGTAGTAAATATTTTCATCACTATATATTATTTAGTAGTTGCAATTATGGCTCCAGCAAAACAGAAAAAGCTGTGATTTGCATCAAATTATTAAAAAAATATGAAGTGTAAATTTTTTTTTCTCGCGAAAATGTTATTTTGTTTGGTATCCAACAACCTTAAAACATTTGGGCATTCATCGCTGCTTCAGCACCACGCCATACTAAGTAAGACGGGATCTGGTCCTTGCTTTCTTGTGAGTGTGTTATTTACTTAAACATTTTAGTACATTTCTAATCAATTCTCATACGATTACAAAAGTATTTCATTACACTTAAAAATATTAGCGTATACACAAATGAAGTGATCATATTTTATGGTCTTTAATTACATCTCTCATATGTGTGAAAAGCCTTTTCCTCAATGTAAGCTGTTTTCCCTAAAACCACTTAACAACAAGAAAAAGCCAGTAGGCCTAAATAAATAAATAGTAAGACTTTTCCAACTTCATATAATTAGTTTAGAAGAATACTGTTATTAAAATTTTATCCATTGTGTTCTATGAAAAATATACGACTAAAACTTGTTAGTAAAAACCATTTTTCAAAATTAATTTTTGATGCATATTTCAGCAATATATTATTTGTTAATTTTAGTGTTTATTTTTTACCTGTATAGCACGAGGTTTTTTAAACATAATGGAAATTTTGTAAGCTTACCACCATAAATATAAAAAACAGTAAATAAAAGTAATTAAAGTAATAATAACACTGGCCAACAGCCATTTTGGTGCCAAAGATTTTTCAACTGTTCCTGGGTAAGTTTTGGGTGCAGAATCCAAAATAGCCATTAAATTTCGTCTATCAGATATAGTTTTTGAGATAGGCTATGTTTTCTATTTTTGAAGTAGCTATACACACATTCATTACTTATCACTTAATGATTTTCTTTTATACGACTTTCTAGCATGGAGTTTACTTGGACAGTCTCGCTGAAGACTCCAACAGTAGTCGGCCATCATGTGGCTATTCCATCGCCCTTGATATCAATCTTCCGTAGTTTTTATGTCCTGATGGAATCTTTCTCCCTGTTCTTCACTACAATCGCCCAGGTTAGGATATGTCCATTTGTGTCTATTGTTCCGATTAATACCTTTGATATTTACGAGACAAAAGTAGCAGTCATTGTGATGGTTTTGTGGTTCCCTCCAAATCATTGGTACTCCAAACTTTAGGCACTGTCTCTTTCCCATGGTCCACTGTCGCAAATGTTCAACACGTGTTTTACATACAAAATGTGGAGCCCAAGATTTATCCTGGTCTCACAAATGGATGCCAAAGTATGCCAGATAAGCCTTTTCCACAAAGTGAGAAATACGTTTTCTACTTTCTTTCAAAATGTATTCGCCACATACATAACAAAACACGTTTGGATGATTTACACAGCTACGTCTGCTTGTGGATGCCATGGTTTTAGTTCAGTGTTTTAATACTAAAGAACGACACAAATCAACACGAAATAATAGCATAACTTTACTCACGAAAGTTCAATAACATACTGTGCCGGGTAAGGCAGAGGCAGAGGTAGACAGAAGGTAACATGGGCCAAGGGTTAACGAGTGGGGATGAAGCAGGTATAAGCAGGTCGGTCGAATCATGGGCAATTCCAGGTATATCTGGGTAATTTGATTTTAATTTGAGGTATGAGATTTCTATTTTGACCTCAAAATATATTGTTATTTCTTTACTTATGCCTTTTATCAGAACTAAAATAAATTAGCCCGTATCTCAAAAACTAGAGCTGATAGACAAAATCTGATGGCATTTATGAAATCAGCACATTAAAAATATCCCAAATCCGTTCTTCGTTTTCCGGCACAAAAATAAAGTTTCTGTTTTTTGGCTAGTGTAATTGTTACAACTATGAGTATTTAAGGTAATAGATGTAGAATTACAACCGAAGATATTTTTCTAATTATATTTGATAGGGTTTCAAGTTACATTGTTTGAAGATGTCGAAGCATTTTTTACACGCTATAATGTACCAGACCCGTGCACAGGATTTAAAAAGGGAGGTGTTTTTATGGTAGTGACAATGCAAAACTAGCGCTGCCTTCAGTTTTATAATGAACATAATTTTTTTATACAGTCCACTTATGAAAGTATTCAAGAAACAGCGAGATAGCATCACATTTTAGAGGATAATTATAACATACATAGGCAAAGTTTTTACATAATCTTAAAATGTTCTTTAATTCATTAGAGTTTATGCAACTTCGTGGTAGGCATTCAACCTCCAAAACCCCTCCCGTGCGCACCACCGTGTAACATACCCCTTGCATTATCAGTTTCATTTATTATTCTCTGTGTGCCCAGTTACTAACTTTTGATGAACGTTTATCAATAAATCACTTATACCAAAGATTGCATCCGAGTAACGAAGCTGTAAAAATTGTACCGGGCACTGGTTTCACGTCGCGTCATAAACAAATAATTAAACGTCATGGCATCACCACGAGTGTCCTTTTGGCGCAAGTCAGGATCTATAAATAGACGAGCCTTCTGGTAGGCAGCTGAAGCAGTAGCGAATTACATGAAGTATGAATGCAAAACCCTTGTAGCAGAGCGTCCACCACACTATATCGCAGATCTGTATTTGACTTATATACACTGGAGAGCCAGACATGAACATTATTGAGCATATCTGGGATGCCTTGCAACGTGCTGTTCAGAAGAGATCTCCACCGCCTCTCACTCCTATGGATTTGTGGACTGCCCTGCAGGATTCATGGTGTGAATTGCCTCCTGCATACCTTCAGGCATTAGTCGAGTCCATGCCACGTCATCTTGCGGCACTTCTGCGTGCTCGTGGGAGCCCTACACGATATTAGGCAGGTGTACCAGTTTTTTTGGCTCTTCATTGTATAAGCCTGCAGAAACCAACGAGGAAACTATGATTTGCTTGAAGCTGAAAATTTATTCGCTTTTTCATATGGCTTTACTTGTCATCGAAGTGGACTACTACTATATAAAACATATTTTATTTTCTCTGCGCAGTCCACAAAAAAATTATGCTTTTTATGTGTGAAATAGCCACTGAGGAAGAGAGTGAATTTGAAAAGATCACAGTGCAAAATATTTGCGCTGTTGCATTCCAATTAACTCAAGAAAGTGGTACTTTATTCAAAGCTTCACTGGACTTCCATTGCCTAGAGTTACTACGAAAAAAGGAAAAAAATACTAAAAACACAATATGTGGATGAAAAACAAAAAATACAGTAAAAAGTTACAAAATAAATAGTCACATATACATTTGTATATATGTTAACATGCCGAACTTAAAGTAGGTAGACTTTTTCAACGGTTTTACAACCTGGAAAGTGTGTATTTATTTTAGGCTGTCCAACAAGAAACAACGACCCAGTTAGACAACGAGCTCTACAGAAACAATAAGAACGCCACAACTATAACGCGACGAAGACAGTCAAAACTTTAAGTGAAACACTACAAAAGTATGTCACAGCGCAACAAATGTGGAATAAAAAATATAGAAGTAAAAAATAGCCATATAACAGGATAGAAAAATTATAATGATCCAGTCAAACAACGAACGATACAAAAACAACAATAATATTACCATATGACAACAGAAAAATTTACATAGCAAAACATAAACATCAAAAAATCACAATATGTAAATGGATAGAAAATATTATAAACCAGTACGATAACAACCAACACGAAAAAAAACCTGAAAACAAGTGCATTAGCCTACAATGAACATGACAACTATTAACATTTTCCATTTTTTGTACTGTACACATCTTTGGGAATGTTTAAAATTGTAAAAATTTACTTATCTTATAAACAAATAGTGATAATTTAACAATTTTTTCTTAAAGGTAGCTGTGAACAATAAAAACAGTAACAAATTTTTTTCTTACTAATTCCTTCTCAAAAAATTAATTACAAGTAAAAATGTATTTTAATTAAATATACTAGTATTCTTGAAATTTTTGGTAGGGCATGTTATATACAACAAAAAGTCACATACATAAAACAGTAATGATGTGACAAATATATAATTGGGTCAATATTATAACGATATAGTCCGACAATGAACACCACAAAACAAGGACAGCACGAGTATAAAAAGACGAAATAGTCAAGAATACAGCAAAAAGTCACGGTATTTCAGAAATTTCGATTTGCTCGCGTAGTCACGTGATTATAAGAACTTAACTGAATGAAAGTACTATAAAATTTGGAATTTAGTTCTACCACACCAATGCTATTTAACTTCAAAACAAAAAAACAGTGGCTTGAGCATACTAGAAGACTATGAAGCGTCTCGGGAAATACTTGGGGCTATATGTATGACAGAGTGTGTTTCTCTTGGTAATTTGCGACATTATTAATGTAATAACCAGGTGATGTGGTCTACCCACCAAGTTATAGGCTTCCAAGGAGCACATAAGCTCTCGTAGTCGCTGAAACATAACAAAGAATGTGTCACTGAGATGCAGAAACGGAGGAACGCAAGGCCGAAGTAAACTGGAGTACCTCAAGAAAACCACTCCACCCATCCACAACGTCCGCCATGTTGCCCACACGCGAAAATCCGGGGTAATTCTGCCAAGAATCTAGCTTGTATCTCCGTGATTGGAGGCCACTTGGATAACAGGTACGTGAGCATATTTTGGAAGATTCTGAGCCACTGGTAGTCAGATTACTAACGTAGGACCCCATCATACGAAACCCTGTAAAGTTATGAAGTGATAGTGAGTATTTAAATGACGAGAGCGTGAATGCATAGAGATATATGGAGCAAAACCAGTAATTCATGGAACAAGCGACATGTTTGTCTCTACTGGTGGCTGTTTAAAACTCCTCATGATCCTCATGTACTGAGCACATAGTGGTGATAGGATGACAGACTTACTTTTGCTGTTATTACAGCATTAAATATTCGAGGAGATATCCACGCCAAACTCTGGTAAAGATTTGGCGGAATTTCTTTCATTTCTTCCAGTATCATAGCAAATAAGTACTATTTGTGTGCTGGTCGTGCAGATCTTTCAAGCAAATTAAGCTCCAGCTCATCCGAAATACGTTCTTCTGGATGCAATTCAAGTCTATGAGCGGACGAGTTCAAGCAGTTACACTAGAAATTCTTCGAACCAGAAAGGAGATGTTCTGAATTTGTGGACGGGAGAATTTTTGTAATGCCACAGTAAGAAGGCTATTACAAACTGTTAACATATGTTATGAAGTATTTTACTGTCGTAACTATCTTGTTACATGCACGAATTTATCGATGCATGGATAATAACTAATGTCCCTAGAACTAATTATGAATAACCATCACAGACCATAACTCTATCGTCACCAAATGCATCTCCATACCTCCAAACACATTTGTCTAAATGCCAGATATTGAACGATACTTATCACTCTATACCTTCATCCGTTTCTCCACATTCCAATGACGGTGCTCTGTTTGCAGTCCACTCGAGCCGACGTTGGACATTATTGGATGCTATTGCTGGCTTTTTGGCATCGGTACGACCACACAAACCAAGTACTATCACCTCTCAGTGAAGAGTCCTATCGCCAGCCGTTGTACCTGAGCTGTAGTCGCTGAGATGCCTGCCAACAGGTTGCCACCACACGAATTATATTTCGCCTGTCCCGAGTATTTTATTGAGCCTGTTAGAGCCACGCTAGGGCTTCAGTGACGTTTCCAATCAACAATTATATCGCTTACGATGTACCAAGATAACTTCAGTCACTGAGAAATGTCCCGAATGGAATGTTAGAATTAAATGGCCGTTACAATAAAGCCCTTTTTTTAACAAATGCAACATTCTATGTTGAGTCATCATGGCAGAAATCACTTGTTTGGTGTTAAGACGTTTGTGCCTTTGCGTATGTAGTGTACTGTTGTAGTGGAGTCGAGAGGTTTGGGCGTCTATTAACAACGAAGGAGGGGTGTAACGGGANGCGTCGTTTGGTACCATTCCCAAGTGCGAAAATCCGGGGAGTGACCCCGCCAGGAATCCAACCCGGTTCGCCTTGGTGAAAGGTGAGTGTTCTAGCCACTGCACGAACCGCAGCCCCAGTGTTGTATTGGGTTCTTAAAACTGAGAGCGAAGAAGTGTTTGGTAAGAAATAATGAAATAAAACTATTCTTGGTCGAGCAATGATTGGGAACTGGGTGGAAGGTATTCTGGAAACGATTGGCAAGAAATTTATTATAACTCAGCAACGTCAACAAGATATCTGGGACGAATGCTGTCGCGGGTCTTGGCCTATGCTCAATTACATAGGAAGAAGGCGGAGAAGGTCTAGCGAGNTATCTGGGACGAATGCTGTCGCGGGTCTTGGCCTATGCTCAATTACATAGGAAGAAGGCGGAGAAGGTCTAGCGAGCCAATCACAGAGAAGCAACACTGTCACCGATACCTCCTGTATAGTCTGCACACATGTAAAGAGAACACGTCATTCCTGCGAGAGGTATTCTCTATACAGCNCACCGATACCTCCTGTATAGTCTGCACACATGTAAAGAGAACACGTCATTCCTGCGAGAGGTATTCTCTATACAGCAAGTAATAGTATACTCGAATAAAACACGTGAAGAACTTCGATAAATTATTTGTAATGTAAATGCGTTTTTTGATAATGAAAATGTTTCTGGAAGACTGGCTTGCCCCATTTAAAATGCCACGACACGAGCATCAGCTGCGACGTGGAAATCGGTGGATAAAATAGGAAGTGAGTGTATAAAATCTAACAGGTAAAAAAATATGTACACCAGGGAAAAAAAACGAAAGATAAGGAGCAGAATAATAGTATATTATGACTGTCATTTGTGCGTTGTCCGTCACAAAATTTAAAACATTTATGCCGGCAGATAATAAGTGCCTACGCAAGAAAACTAATGTCTGTACTACAGAAATACAAGAATTGCTCTGGGTAAGCAATATTTCTTGTGAAGAACAAACTTAATTAGACACCAAGAAAAACGCCACTTGAAAACATGCATATTATGTTGCACACCAAACGCCACAAAAAAAAACTGTAAATGTTTACCGTTAATCAAATCACCGTCGTTTAAAACATGTCGTTGTAAATACAAGTTCTTCGACTCCTCGAATGCACATCATAACAAATGTCACTGTGATGTATATGTATACTCGGAGAGCATATGCCATTGGAATCTTGTATGCCATACGATGATCGATGGGGAAACTACACTACCGTTTTTGACATTTCCGAATGTGTAGCAGACGGTCCGTAGTTGTTTGTACTGAGTGTGCCTGTCTTCCCCGCCCCACGTCCCAAAGTGGAAGAGCCGCATCATCCCTTTAAGGGATCGCTTGTTAGTTCAGCCGCACGATAGACGCTTCTGACTTCATCGAAGCTACTCGGAAGCAACGAGTAAAGTCTGTCTCATGTAAGTTGGCGAGATTCTGACAGTTCGACGAAAGTAGCGCCAATGTTTTTTTTTTCGTTTATGTATCCTTTTGCCATCGGCTGGTGCGTCAAGTGGTGGCTGTATTTTTTTATCAACACGCTGTCAGCTAATCCACTTGCCATTGTACTGTAACGCTAAACAAATGTGTAGATATTTTAGACTGACATCTGCCTAAAAATATTAGTACGTTATAAAAGTCAATATATAAAACCTTGGAAAAAATTTATGTTTGCTAACTCTTCTTTAATTTGTCTGAAACAGTGAATTTGGGTTTACATTTGAGAGACGGTAGTTGTAACTATTATCACACTTTCGACGTTATAGCTAATATATTCGAGTTGGCAATATGTGACTTCCAATAACGTTACAATTGCTTAAAAACTATTCACGTGTGTCCCACTTTCTTCGTTAACACGGAAACAAGGAAATGGGTTTTTTGGGAGAACAATATGGCGTATAATTTACGTAGACGAACGATTATCGGCTGAATAGAAATTACTAGTACTCAAAATCGCTCTACACAGAATTTATGTTGCTTTAAAAATGATGCAGAGCTCGCAGAAAAATAAAACCATTGGTATCTGTTCGAAAACTGTTAGCATGTAAGCTTTCTTCTCTGGCTGGTAATGCTTCGGGAAAGAGATGATAGATGGCGCGCACACCATGACAGCGAGGGGAGAGCAGTTTCCTTTGCTCAATAGATAGCATCCTTTTAAAAGTTGACTTTTATTCTATTACTTGCTCGGAACTACACGAATTTGAAATATATTTCGTCAAATTAGTAGAAAAAATTATTTAAAAATATTATGCAATATTTCTGTATGCTTTTGGAATTAATATAAAGCATGTTTGGAAAGCATGATTGGAAAGAGGGCATACGACGTTGTAAACGGTTTTGAAGTTGCGCTTCATTTGGATACCGATCGTTTTGTTGTGCATTTCATTTTGAACACCTATACATTACTACTTTATCACGAAGTTCAGTTTGTAACAATAACAACCACTGTTTTGTGTCCTCGTAAAATAAAATGTATTAATTAATCTAGGAACTCTTTCTTATCGCGTATTTTCTGCTTGTCTAATGTGCGTCGGCAGTGCACTCAGAATAGCCAACGTAATATTAACTTTTGCTCGTTCGTGCATCAGCTGATACAGGATTTTGTAAATGGCACTTTGTTTGTTTCGTATTCATCAAGTTGCCACTCACTGACTGTAAAAATGTCGCCAAATTATATGAGACAGACAATAACCGGGTGCCACACGCACTGGTGTGGCGAGTTCGCACTCGAACTCATGGATGACTCTTATTTCTCGGAGTACCTAACCAGTGACGAAGAATGTTATATCCCCTACATGGACGCAGTTATTAGTAAACCCGCGAAATGTTGTTCCGTTACCAAAGAAACGCTTCACTGCACTTGAGAACGGGACTGCCGTAAGCTTGTTTCGCCATGTTGGCTGAAAACAGAGACGGAGGCTGCACGCCATGTATGCAAATTTAATACAATTTCAAACTTTTAATGTATTCTATGAATTATTTTCGCAGCGGCAGTAAATAATTGAAAATGGTAACGAAAAATTAATACAATGAAAGGGGACAGTGTTGTGTGTGATCGCCAAATATGTAAATAGCTCACACTTCGCAGAAAGTAAAAATTCCGTTATTGCAAAGGAAATTAGACAAAAACATTAGAACGAGTTATCAAACGAACAACCATTAATGAGATACAGACAAGAAACTCTGGATGACACAAGGGGTGAAAACAAGCACAGAACTGAGAACAGAAACTGGATTAGAGCAGAAGAAAACATGAAGGAAAACAGCAGACTTTTTTCAACGACGACAACTGAGACGTGTAGGGGACACGGCAGCCTCCATATGTGAACCTCAATACGTACATTAATCCTGCTGAAGAAGGGGACACGTAGAGGATATTTAACTAAATAAACGAACATCTGGCACCCTCCTACCGACAANTAATCCTGCTGAAGAAGGGGACACGTAGAGGATATTTAACTAAATAAACGAACATCTGGCACCCTCCTACCGACAATTCGTACCAACCTGACGTCAGCACGTGCGGTTGATGCGCAAAACTGGCAGAAAAATATAATGACACAGACGCGCTTGTGTCGAGAGAATAAAGTAATGTTATTGTAGATAATGCGCATTGTTCAGTTAACGGGATTCGGTCCAGGAGTTACAAACCCTACTTCACTATCCAGTTTTCTTCTACGTAAGCTTTATGGTCATATGGTAGCAACTTTGAACACAAAATTTGACATTGTGCCTTAAGGGCGATCAAGAGACAAAAATTATTTTTCTACGTTTTAAGCATGTGAAATATTTTTCCCCGTGGTGATATAAAGTAACAGCCGAAAGTGTCAGTGACGAAAAGTTTCTTTTCAAAAACGAATAAAACAAATGATATGAATAATAAATTAGAGTGAGTGAGTGAAGATATTTGGGCGGTTCTTAACATCAAGATCTGGATAGCCGATGAGGGTGAGGTGAGGTGAGTATGGAGCGGTGCCGGAATGAAGGGGCGTGGCCAACGGGAAATCCCTGAGAAAACCTGCTGACCAGCGGCATCGTCCAGCTTGATTCCCACATGCGAAAGTCCGGGAGCGGCCCCACCGGGAATCGAGCCCGGTTCGTCTAGGTGGGAGGCACATAGTCTGACCACTACACCACCGCGGCCCCCATAAGTTAGAATTTTTTGTTGCAAATCTCGAAACTATACAATTTAAAACGTCGAAATTCTGCTCAAAAAAGTTTACTTGTTGCATCAGAATGTCACGAAGAACGTTTTCTTCGAAATTTGTTATGTAGCAGGACTGTATTTCAGTTTTAACTTTAAGATTTAACTAGCTAATAAGTTAAAACTTTACCGCAGGTAATCTAAGTGGTTAAATTCATAGAAATAAAAAAATGCCACCCGTGGAACTTGATAAACACGTTAAATGACACCAAACTTTGTTTTAAAATGGATTGTTGAAATTTTTTGAAATCGAAATTTCAAGTTGACGTGCTCACACTTTTGGTAAAAACATTACCAGTATTATATTTAAATCAAGTGAAAAATTTATATCCAGTCAGAAAAACCTAAAAGTCGCAAACATATGGAAAACAAAATATTTTGTCTCTTTGACAGCCTTAGGGTCAATTGTTTAGTCCATTCTCCGTTACTTCCAACTTTTCTGAAGTCCTATTAAAAGTTATACTTCCAGGATATTCCTCCGCCTCATGCAAAAAAAGCGTAACCAAGTGTAGAATATTGCACCAAATGTGGTGAGGGGGTAGCGAGCTCTCATTCGACACGTCAATGTGAATGGGATGGTCTCATGTTTCCTTTATGGTGCGCCACCCCATTGGCAATTGTTCACTGATACCTGAACGAGACGTTGCCGCAACGCTGGATTGGTCGAGGAGCAGCTGGTGACCAGGCTCTTCATCACTGGCCCCCAAGAAGCCTGGATCTTACCCCGTGCGATTTTTTTGTATGGGGGTAAATAAATTATCAAGCGTTTAGTCCACCATTACTGGCTAACATTGACGACCTCAAAACGAGAATTACGGACGCCATCCAAACCGTAGCACCTTAACAAGAGTGAGGAGCGAGTTTGATTATCGCGTAGATGTCGTTCGGGCCGCTCGTGGTGGTCACATTGAACATTTATAAATGTATGGTAAACAAAGTTCACGGTTCCACGGTTGATTTGATTGGTCAATCAAGGTTGTAGGTTTTTTTGTTTTGATATTATAGACCTTCAAATTTGGGGTATTATTTTATACTCACCGGTATAAATGTGGTGATAAAACGCAGTTCGGTTTTTTTGCCATGGGTTAGGTTAACAGGCTGTTATAAACAAATCGCAGCTAATACACACGTTTGGAATGACGTGTTTGGTTGTTTCCTAGTTATGTTGTGTACCACACGAGTTCTTTATTTCTGTGAATATAAAATAATCATATTTTTGGCTATCTCGAATGTTAACTTATATTTTATTAATTAATTGTAATATTACACCTATAATTAATAAGAATGAAATCAGGGAGAATATAGATGTGTTGGTAATGCGTAGAAATAAATAGTTCCCATGCGAAATATTATTAACTTGAGTGCGTACAAATGCGGTGTGCTGTCCTTTTACTGTTGGTTAATATCTGTTTGCATGAGGTGGAGGAATAGACTGAATTTATAATTCTAGCGGCTTCAAAAAAGTGACAAGAAATCAAGAATATACTGTAGAGAAAACTAAAATTGACACCATGTTGATAAAACTGGCCCTTAATCGACAAGGTTCTCTGTGCGTGGCTTTGTTAAGCGTCTGATCTCAATTCCACCTGCGTGTGACGGGGAATATTCCAACTCTTCCACGTCATCGGATGTTGAAACGAGATCACCGCTGCATAACACCGTGTCACGGGGATTAAAAAAAAAAAAAGGGGGAGAAACCCCTGTATGGTAAGGGCAAGGGTCAGAGGTGTCGCTCGGTCAGGAAGGATAATCTACTGCTGTATCCGGGTCGCGCATGCCTGCACAGGAGATTAAAAGGCAGACAAGCGCGATGTGAAGTGACGGCTTCTAATTAAACGTGAGTGATGAGAAAATCCCCCATTCGGTTGCTCACACAGCGACAACTATACATCTTGACAGGGCGCGCTGTGACACGTCAAAGAATTTCCAAAACGACAGTGGCGGGAGGGTGTTTGAAGCCAATTAACTTTCAAGCGATGATGCTTTCGATCGGAAGTGTGAGGTAATTCATTTTTTTGAAAATTACTCAAGCTGACAGGCGTACGGCGCATTAAATTTTTTTATCCACACAACACAAAAAAAATTACATTTCCGAGATTCACACTGGAAACGCTGTTAACCTTCTATTATTAAATCAATTTTTATATGTTTTTTTTTGTTCATACACCGCCAGCAAAGCGTAAAGCCCGCCGCATACGGATAGACTTTCCTTACGATGTCCTACACGCGGAGTCTTGATTGATTGATTTGATTTTATAGTTTGTTTATTATTTCAATGACATGTTTTACAAAGGTACGAATACAAAAGGAACAGTAAACAAAAAACAGAGGACATGTGTGCCAACGAGATTCGTTCTTCCACAGTAACGGGCAGGTAAAGACAAACAAATGAACTGTAAAAAGAAATAATGATAAATACAAAGCATAATGGGAAAATAACCAAAACCCACAAAAGGAACCAACTAAATTAAAACAATAATGCCAGGAAAGTAGAAAAAATTACTAGGATGTGACCCTGGATATTAACTAGGAGTAACAAAACTGAAGATAATCAAATATATAGCGGAGCCTACTTACTATATGTTAAAGAAGGAAATGGTTTGAGAAAAATGAACTGGGATTTTGCTTACTGCTGGACGCACCCGTCCTACGTGCAGTTTTGCTGACTCGTCTACTATTTTTCGGTCATTGGAATAGTGCTACTTTTTTTTACGTGTTTCTTTGCTTGTTTTCGTTTTCAACCAATTATATCAAGGAAACGTGTCACGTGACTTCATTTACATGGCAACACTATTGTTTTAGCAGTGTTAACGTTATTCTACTCAGGTTGGGAAGCTCAATGCTTTTAGTCTGGCAACTGAAATTTTTCGCCACTAAATAAGCGCTAGTGTCGCATGTGTACAGGATTTTCTCTATTTCTTATTTTAAAGAACAAAATAATTATTGGAATAATCATCAACCAAATTTAAAATAACTACCTAACTAAGTAAAATATTTATCTTTTATTATTCACTTACCTCAAAATGTTTTAATTAAAAATTAATTTTTTGGAACACTGCGCACCTAGCGGCGGAAATTTTACCTGCGCCAAACTCTCCCATACGAAGACTCGTTTTGTTCTTATTATGTACCTTAGCAGTGTTAATAATTGCATAGAAGAAACATGTGTGTACACAGTTTTGAGGTTATCTGTGCACTCACCCGAATTCTTTAAAAAGCATTGTCCGTTGTAGTTTCTTCAGGCGAACACTTGNTTTTGAGGTTATCTGTGCACTCACCCGAATTCTTTAAAAAGCATTGTCCGTTGTAGTTTCTTCAGGCGAACACTTGTCTTGTCCGCAGTCGTTTACTTCGTCTACAATTTCTATTTTAATCATCCATATCTGAAAGAAGTTTAATTACAGCAATATTTATTTCGCCATGCAGAGTTCAATGTTTATTATTGTCGCCANATCCATATCTGAAAGAAGTTTAATTACAGCAATATTTATTTCGCCATGCAGAGTTCAATGTTTATTATTGTCGCCAGCTATTAAAAATGATTATGTCTGCCGGTGTTACGAGTTGACAACGTAGCTCGCAAGGAAACCCATACCGTGTGCGGCAAAACCAGTGACAGACTCCACGAGCAACTAATCATCATCTATAATATTTAAATTAATGTAGTGTTTGTTCGCTTCTCTGGTTGATATGGCATGTGTTATAACGTTGAGAGTGTAACTTACATGCTTGGTCATATCTCCTACGTTTTATTGCAGAAGTGATTGATAATAGATATGCAGTTTTAACTCGCTGAGTTGTACATATCTATTTGTTCAGTTCACTTACCTTGTGGTTCTCTTCTCTGCAGAGAGCAAGTATTTGGAATGAACAAAGACGCTTATGATTTTAACAGTTTCTAAGCGAAATGAATGATAATGCTAAGTAATCATCCTCTATAATAGTTATACGAAATTTAGTGTTTGATCGCAATATCTTGACGAAACTCGCAGGAAAAATCGTTGCATATCCGCTGACAAATGAAACTTCTTTTGTGTGTGGAATATTAAGTGAACTTTTCATGCCGACAAACTCCAACATGTGATATGCTAAGCTTCGTGTGATTAACCAACCAAAATATACTAAGCAAAATAGAGATACAATGAGAGGCTTATAATATCCTTGATTTTTGAGTTTGAACAACCTTGCAACGTCCTTCTCTCCGTAAATTTATTTTTATAAAAAATGTGTTATGTCTCGGTCTAAACACGTTGACTGTGCCGATGTCTTTAACAATAGTTTTTAACGAACTCAAAATATATTTTCAAATGTAAGGGCATATGAAAATGGTGTGTATAAGAAGAGTATTTTGGGTGTTTCCTTCTNACTCAAAATATATTTTCAAATGTAAGGGCATATGAAAATGGTGTGTATAAGAAGAGTATTTTGGGTGTTTCCTTCTCCCTAAAAATTGCAAATTAAAAAAAAAATTTGAGTTTATTTAGTAAATACAAACTTTATTAATTTAAGTGTTTTAATTTTCTAATGTGTGTCGAAATTGTGTGAATTTTCTTACAATTTAAGAATACAGAAGCTTAAATTAACTTACTCAAAATATATATTCGGTCACATGTACATGAAGTAGTTTAGCAGCCAAATACAAACCTAGCTCTGTTCAGCACGACTATTGCAGTGCCGAATGCGTGGGACAACCTCGAGAAAACCATAAAACCTATACCCTAAATAAGCGAGGATTGAATCCGGGTAATCATGGTGGGAGTTTTATCACCGACACGTAGCGTTATCGGAGACGAGTTACGTTCGCGACTTCGTCGTAATCTACATTTTGCCCGCGAACTTGCAGCGTTTTGTCGCAGTAGATCGTACATCAAGTACTCTCGTGTTGTCTTACTGGCTTTGTCCCTTCGACACAATTGCCTCACCCGCTGTAGTGCAGCTGTGCCGGCGCACTCGTAGACGAAAAACGGGGTAGAGTGTGCACGCCAGATGTACAGTAACAATCTCCGAGTTTCAATAATAAAGGGCATTTTTTTCCATGAAAACTTTGGTGAACACGATGTCAACGTAAATAAATACTTTGATATGTTAATACGCTTCTTCTGACNTATTTCCGAGTTTCAATAATAAAGGGCATTTTTTCCATGAAAACTTTGGTGAACACGATGTCAACGTAAATAAATACTTTGATATGTTAATACGCTTCTTCTGACAGAGGATTACTGAGACTTCAAAGTAACAAATTTCCGCAAAATATCGTATCCCTACACTATTAATTAAGAAGGAAAATTTTCTGGTTTAACAATCTCCCCCGTGGTGAAAGGGAGCGAGGGTCCCAATGAGGTGATCTATGAAGGACCAGGGGTGGTAAGCAAGTTATGTTTTCTGGAATTTCAGCATCCGGGGCTTAAGCATAGAGGGAGGAGTCACGCCCCTACATAGCATAATTATCGTACATGTGCTACAAACCATCCTCAATTATCGTAGGTGTACAGAAAGTATATATAATCACCCGCGCAGAATAATCTCGAAGAGAATCTCAGAGAGTCTCAGACACGTTACCTGGTAAATTTTTTTAAAGCGCGTGTTTATGCACTACAAAAAAGGTATACAGAGCAGCGTATCACATTTACGCGTGATCTTGGCAGACCAAGGGCCATTCAATGAAGCCGATATTACACGATACCTGCTGCCGTACTTGGTCTTCTACAAGACCTGGTACGCGAGCCGGTATACCAACCGCTATATTAGCTGCCATGGAAGGTTCACATTATACGACAGTTGTTTGCGTACTAGCATCCGACGCCGTCGCGTCGGTGGGTGCGTAACGTGTGGTTCGTAGTTAACATGAAACCCATTCGTAGAACTGCTGCCTGCCAGTAACTTGCGTACGCCTATTAAAACACTCGCCAACACATATTGCTATTACTGCATTACTGTTGGCCGTTGGATCAATCTTGTGCTTGCTGGTGTAGTTTCACATTCATTTTCTTGGAAAATAATAATGTGAAGTCATGAGAGTACGAAAGTGTTTTTTTTTTAGGTTTGATGAGAAATTTAAACAGTTTGCAAAATGTAGTTTTTTTTCCTTTGCTTACCAAATTACTACCTGCATGTCTACGAAATGGTCTACGAAAAAAAATTGAAAGAGTTTTGAACTTACTCCCAAAAGTTACTGTTTATCAAGAGGCCCACTATTTCCTCTCTTTGCTACCACTTTACACGCCTTCTTCGATATTTCAATACAAAAAGTATATGAAACCGCCATAATTACATTTTTATTGTGTAGGTAATGTTTTAAGTATTTAGGACGGTTTTTAACTGTAATTAAAAGTTGTCATCGTCAATATTATATGTTTTCGTTGAATTAAAAATTTATTTGAAAGATTTTAAACTTTACGGATGCAGAATAAAAATGGAGGCGTCCTTTTCGGTTTCTTCAAAAACTCGTTTCTAATAGTAGCCACGGGAGCGCCCTACGCTCTGAAACTGTGATGTGATTGGCCAGGTATGAACTCCAGTACGGAACCTGTCATGGTCATTAGGACGTGTCTTATCACCAAACCTGGTATGAAGTCTGGCCGTGGAAATGGGTCGTTACAGATATTTTCTGTGCCTATTCCAAACTGATGAAGGCGCAGACTTGTATCTTATGCGAACTATCTGATACTTTCGGTATCAGATACAGGAATTCCCCAGTTCCCCACTAGTTCGGCAGTCTCTCGTGTAGCCTTGTCCGTGCATGTTGTGAGGTATACAGTAGCAGGTACGCGTGATATCAGGTGCGTTATCTAGTACGCACGTTATCAAGTACGTATTCTGAGTTGGTGTACTATGTGATATCTGTTACACTTAAATAAATTGTGGATAAGAACAAGAGCACATTAAAATACTTAATTTGCACGAAAATTTTTCAGAGAGGATAATAGTATCTATCCTCTTCTATTTTCTTTTTAACAGAATCGTTGAACTGCGCAGTCGCCAAATCTGAACCAAGAAATTGGATATCATCCTAATCACACATTTTAAATATAATTAAAATTGTAGCAGTGTTACANTACTGAGACTTCAAAGTAACAAATTTCCGCAAAATATCGTATCCCTACACTATTAATTAAGAAGGAAAATTTTCTGGTTTAACAATCTCCCCGTGGTGAAAGGGAGCGAGGGTCCCAATGAGGTGATCTATGAAGGACCAGGGGTGGTCAGCAAGTTATGTTTTCTGGAATTTCAGCATCCGGGGCTTAAGCATAGAGGGAGGAGTCACGCCCCTACATAGCATANAGCAAGTTATGTTTTCTGGAATTTCAGCATCCGGGGCTTAAGCATAGAGGGAGGAGTCACGCCCCTACATAGCATAATTATCGTACATGTGCTACAAACCATCCTCAATTATCGTAGGTGTACAGAAAGTATATATAATCACCCGCGCAGAATAATCTCGAAGAGAATCTCAGAGAGTCTCAGACACGTTACCTGGTAAATTTTTTTAAAGCGCGTGTTTATGCACTACAAAAAAGGTATACAGAGCAGCGTATCACATTTACGCGTGATCTTGGCAGACCAAGGGCCATTCAATGAAGCCGATATTACACGATACCTGCTGCCGTACTTGGTCTTCTACAAGACCTGGTACGCGAGCCGGTATACCAACCGCTATATTAGCTGCCATGGAAGGTTCACATTATACGACAGTTGTTTGCGTACTAGCATCCGACGCCGTCGCGTCGGTGGGTGCGTAACGTGTGGTTCGTAGTTAACATGAAACCCATTCGTAGAACTGCTGCCTGCCAGTAACTTGCGTACGCCTATTAAAACACTCGCCAACACATATTGCTATTACTGCATTACTGTTGGCCGTTGGATCAATCCNACTTGCGTACGCCTATTAAAACACTCGCCAACACATATTGCTATTACTGCATTACTGTTGGCCGTTGGATCAATCTTGTGCTTGCTGGTGTAGTTTCACATTCATTTTCTTGGAAAATAATAATGTGAAGTCATGAGAGTACGAAAGTGTTTTTTTTTAGGTTTGATGAGAAATTTAAACAGTTTGCAAAATGTAGTTTTTTTTTCCTTTGCTTACCAAATTACTACCTGCATGTCTACAAAATGGTCTACGAAAAAAAATTGAAAGAGTTTTGAACTTACTCCCAAAAGTTACTGTTTATCAAGAGGCCCACTATTTCCTCTCTTTGCTACCACTTTACACGCCTTCTTCGATATTTCAATACAAAAAGTATATGAAACCGCCATAATTACATTTTTATTGTGTAGGTAATGTTTTAAGTATTTAGGACGGTTTTTAACTGTAATTAAAAGTTGTCATCGTCAATATTATATGTTTTCGTTGAATTAAAAATTTATTTGAAAGATTTTAAACTTTACGGATGCAGAATAAAAATGGAGGCGTCCTTTTCGGTTTCTTCAAAAACTCGTTTCTAATAGTAGCCACGGGAGCGCCCTACGCTCTGAAACTGTGATGTGATTGGCCAGGTATGAACTCCAGTACGGAACCTGTCATGGTCATTAGGACGTGTCTTATCACCAAACCTGGTATGAAGTCTGGCCGTGGAAATGGGTCGTTACAGATATTTTCTGTGCCTATTCCAAACTGATGAAGGCGCAGACTTGTATCTGATGCGAACTATCTGATACTTTCGGTATCAGATACAGGAATTCCCCAGTTCCCCACTAGTTCGGCAGTCTCTCGTGTAGCCTTGTCCGTGCATGTTGTGAGGTATACAGTAGCAGGTACGCGTGATATCAGGTGCGTTATCGAGTACGCACGTTATCAAGTACGTATTCTGAGTTGGTGTACTATGTGATATCTGTTACACTTAAATAAATTGTGGATAAGAACAAGAGCACATTAAAATACTTAATTTGCACGAAAATTTTTCAGAGAGGATAATAGTATCTATCCTCTTCTATTTACTTTTTAACAGAATCGTTGAACTGCGCAGTCACCAAATCTGAACCAAGAAATTGGATATCATCCTAATCACACATTTTAAATATAATTAAAATTGTAGCAGTGTTACATGGGACAGCAGATTTAGCACACTGGCGAATGTTAAACTGATACTAAATGCATCTCTCAGTTCGGCAGTGTACTCGTTTACAGTACCTGATACAAGTATGTATCAGATAAAAAGTGACGGGTTGCTACTCTGTGACCCAGCTCAATATGGCCGTACTAGTCGGTACAAAGGCCACTATCATTTTATTTATTACATTTTCACGTAAATAAACTATGTAAAAGTGAGTTACAGCGTTGTAAAACAGTGAGTGTGGCTCATTAATCATTGTAATTATCTGCAAGTGGTCCAATGGGAAAAATATTTGGATATTCTTGAGTGGCATTGTGTTATCCAATTTTTGGGNGTAATTATCTGCAAGTGGTCCAATGGGAAAAATATTTGGATATTCTTGAGTGGCATTGTGTTATCCAATTTTTGGGACATGCACAGAACACAAAATACGGCCCACTTAATCTGCGGTGTTGCATATTTCGTACTACAGTACTTGTTTGAACGNACATGCACAGAACACAAAATACGGCCCACTTAATCTGCGGTGTTGCATATTTCGTACTACAGTACTTCTTGAACGCAATTCTTAAAGCTTCTACCCTGTGGTTGAGTTGCACATAATATAGCATTATTACTGAACTATAAATGATTGTTTAACTCTACTTCTTATTCACACATACATTGTACGCCTATAGAATTATTGGAAAAGGAAGGGGTTAGAGTGTTGGGGGGAGGGGGGGTATGACGGTGACTTTAAAACTAATCTGAGCACAAAAGAGGTCTTAAAAGCGACACGCGTATACATGTCTCACGCGGAATCCGAAACCAGTGTCCCTAGTAACTAACCAGACGTTCTAACTACGTAAAGAAGGTTAGTTGTAAATTTAGAAAATATGTTTATTATAATAAAATTATAAATATATTTCCGATCGTATGATGTTAGTGCTCGTTATAACACATGTTTACTATATCATTGTGCTTTTGTTTATCCTTCCTAAATACACGTTATTAACACTGTCAGTGTATTTTCATAGTATAGTGGAAGTAGTAATGTCGTGAGAGCACCAAGGTGTAGAATGAAAAAATATTTGAAATATAACAATTATACTCGTTTGTGTTAATGCTATTGGCCAAATGCACTTGTTATTCGACAGTTAAAGGAGCCTGATCGTAAAATCCACTCCTATCACTGCATTATTGTAGACAAAATTGTATTTTTAATAGTTACCGTTGTTCTTTATACATAAAAGATCAATTTTTTCCCCAATGAACTCTTAGCAATGGTTCACATTATACCAAACACGGTACATGTTAGAAATTGTAATTATCCTGTACAAAATTTGCAATGTTTTTCTACATAATTGCCCTTAAATGACTCAGGTGCACGAAATAAGCACAAATTACAATGTGGCATAAGTTTTATTTTGGTCTGGTGAAGGAAACATAATTAATTTTAAGGATTGTATATGAATGTAGTGCCTATTCATCAGCATAATAGACCAAGAACCTGAAATAATTGTTGATTATAAGCTTGTTGACGTAAGAATCAAANGTGCCTATTCATCAGCATAATAGACCAAGAACCTGAAATAATTGTTGATTATAAGCTTGTTGACGTAAGAATCAAATTATCGTAACAAAACAAGATTTAAATTATGGTAACTCAAATGCTTTAAATTATACATTGAAAAATGAAATTTTCGTTACATAACCACCCTCTCGAAACACGTGATTGTTTTTAATAAATATACGAGTGAAATTTGTATAATAGAATAATGTGAACAATTGTGGGTACAATATAGCAATATGATAACTTTCTCCCATCCCCTTTTTTATACTCTTACAATTTCTCAAAGTCAGTGGGCTTAGCCAGGTTCTTGAAGAGATGGAGTTGTCATTTATATAAAATATTAAATTATAATTTCGATATTTATTTACAAGAACTAAAAATATAATACTCTGGAATCAGTATGGAGTAGTAAATTGCTATTACTTGCTATTTACAATTAATTAATTCAATAAATACAATTTACAATCACCCAAAGTAAAATTAATGAAATTAAATAACTAAACTCAGTCACAATAAACAGTATATCAAAACCGATTGGATTATTTGATAAATTATATGTCCATATGTGACNTAACTAAACTCAGTCACAATAAACAGTATATCAAAACCGATTGGATTATTTGATAAATTATATGTCCATATGTGACAGTTTCAATATTTACAATAAAGTCGGTAACAAATGTTCATACAGTCCCGCCTTAATTAATTCCGGATTCCACCTGACCGAAATTTTCTAGAGATATCCGAGCGGCCCCCATTCACAGTTCGCCCTCTACTCGTCAGGTATCCATGACTTCTCGTCCGTTCACACCACAAATACCCCGTCTGCCGTCGCTCATACCCTCCTCCATCGTCCGTTCTCTTCGTCGATGTCCTTTGCTGCGCCAGACTCTGCCTGACTACCACACTTCAGCCAGATCGCTACCACAATGAACTTACTCACGACCCTCCGGCCGTGGTGGCATTTGTAGCACCGGGCCATAGCTCAAAAACTTCTCCAAATGCTACGTTGCACCAAGGAACAGCATTTCCAGAAAATTGTTGTTTATCATCTTAAGTCGTCGACTCATTCGGCAGGGTGGAGGAGAGGCTGTAACGCCAGCCAGGCCGACTGTCAAGCACTCCCCGGCCGCCGGGAGACGGAGCAGCGAGTAAGTCTGCCTGGGGGAGGGGAGAGTCGAGGTGAGTCACCCCCTACAGTGCCGGAACTGCGCGTAACCAGATAGCACAGAGCCCACGTCCAGTGCCGGAGTCGGCGCGTAACAATACGTAATAAAATAATGGAGAAAAACAATTTCACAGCTCAACCAAACTCAACGAAGTTCTCTCATGTTAGATATGATTACGTATCTCAATGTGTTATACATTATTTCGTTGGGAAAAAAAAAAATTGTGCCAGCGATATAAGTACTTCAAGACCTGATACTCCTTGAAAAGTAAAATTGAAAAAAAAAACTCGTTTCTTAACATTTTCTCTATTTAACATTACTCCGGATCATCACTTCTGATAATGTTGATGTGGTAAGTTAGTAACATCTGGGCGCTTGAGGAGGAGGATTGACTTCTAATCCCTCATCTATTTTCTCAAACCTACTGATAGCAAAACCTTTGTAATTAATTTTTAATTTTTTCCAAAACAATAATATATCCTATAGAGCTGCAAAATTATTGCCAAATTATTGAACTTGACAGAAAATTGCATTTTCAACCTGAAAAATTAAAAGGTCAGCTACAAATTGTTTTAATAATTACTACAGCTGAACTGCTGAAAGTTGATTCGTAATCCATGAGAATTATTGAGCAAGGTTCTAAAATTGCGGGACAAAGACTGTGCAATGAAGACCTTTACATAAGTTTTCAGATGGAAGAATACAGTTCTTCAAGTAATGCTGGCAAGGCACTCTCCAAAATCACACTCTTTCACCGTAGTACCACAACACGTAAAATAACTCGTTATCCTATACGAAACTCTGATCTACAGTTCGATTGAAAAAAAATTACAAGTTGGGCTAGGCTTATATCTCATCATATTATTACACTGAAGAGCCAAAAAAATTGTACGTCTGCCTAATATCATGGAGGGCCCCCNTTTTACATAAGTTTTCAGATGGAAGAATACAGTTCTTCAAGTAATGCTGGCAAGGCTTATATCTCATCATATTATTACACTGAAGAGCCAAAAAAATTGTACGTCTGCCTAATATCATGGAGGGCCCCCGCGAGCACGCAGAAGTGCCGCAAGACGACGCGGCATGGACTCGACTAATGTCTGAAGGTATGCAGGAGGCATTTCACAACATAAATCCTGCAGGGCAGTTCACAAATCCATAGGAGTGCGAGGCGGTGGAGATCTCTTCTGAACAGCACGTTGCAAGGCATCCCAGATATGCTGAATATTGTTCATGTCTGGTGATTTAGGTGGCCAATGGAAGTGTCTAAAGTCAAAAGAGTGTTCCCGGAGCCACTCGGTAGCAACTCTCGACGTGTGGGGTGTCACATTGTCCTTCTGGAATTGTCCACGTCCGTCGTAATGCATAATGGACATGAATGGGTGCAGGTGATCGGACAGGATNGGCATAATGGACATGAATGAGTGCAGGTGATCGGACAGGATTCTTACGTATATGTAACCTGTCAGAGTCGTATATAGACATACCAGGGGTCCCATTTCATGCCAACTGCACACGCCCCATACCATGACAGAGCCTTCGCCAGTTTAAACATTCCCCTGTTGAAATGTATGGTCCATGGATTCATGAGGATGTCTCCATACCCGTACACGTCCATCTGCCCAATACAATTGGAAACGAGACTTGTCAGACCAGGCAACTTGTTCCCAGTCATCAAGAGTCCAATGGCGGTGTTGACGGGCCCAGGCGAGGCGTAAAGCTTTGTGTCGTTGATTCAACAACGGTACACGAGTGGGCCTTCGGCTCCGAAAGCTCATATCAATGATGGTCCGTTGAATAGTTCGCACGCTGGCACTTGTTGATGCCCCAGCATTTAAATCTGCGCCAATTTGAGAAAGGGTTGCACGTCTGTTACGTTTAATGATTCTCGTGAATCATCGTTTGTCCCGTTCGTTCGCGATCTTTTTCAGGCCACAGCGATGTCGAAGATTTGATGTTTTACCGGATTCCCGATATTCACGGTACACTCGTGAAATGGTCATACGCGAAAATCCAAAGTTTAGTGGTACCTCGGAGATGCCTTGACCCATCTCTCGTGCGCTGACGATAACACCACGTTCAAACTCACCTAAATCTTGATAACCTGCCATTGTAGCAGCAGTAACCGATCTAGCAACTTTGCCAGACGCTTGTTGTCCTATGTAGGCGCTGCCGACAGCATCGCGTTACTCTGATTGGTTCCGTACCTCTGTTATTTTCATACGCACGCCTATACCAGTTTTTGTTGGCTCTCCAGTGTATAATAAAGCCAATATTGGTCCTCTCCTTCACCTGCTCACTCTCTTTAATACTTTAAAACATGTTTCATAACAATATTTATCATTCTGATTCACTTTACTTCAGAAAATAAAATGATCACTTAAGCAGTATCTTAGAGAGCAACTGGTCCAGTTGAAGCTTGTTCTGAGAAGAAGGAAACTAGGCGAGCTAGCAACCCACTTCCTATATATTGACGCAAATTCACGTATCCAATCACAGCCAGCATCCGCCCTGGAGTTGTCTGATATGTGGATAACGCCAATACGTCAATGACGTTTACCTTTCAAAGTGACATGGTCGATGCTGACGTAAGCAGTGTTTTGTTTACATGGCGCGCGTCCCCAACACTTCTCATGCACTCGTCTCTGGCGCTCGTGGCTCTAAGAAACACACTTCTGAATAACAAACAGACATATTCAAGCTACTTTCACTATAAAATAAACAGAATTTATACATATTGTGTCCATTTTTCACTTCATTGTTTGTAAACAAACAATATTTGCTTTTACCGCAACGTCGCTATAAACTTGACGTCTGTCAAATCATGACTTTTAAATTGGCGGTATAACGTAGAAAAAAACAATTTCTTCATACTAAACCACGTTAATATTTACATTACACTTCAACACATTGAAAAATACTTCAAAACACATAAAGCATAAAATAAACCAACATTCTGAGTAGCTTCAGTAACAATTGAAACAATGCAAATAGTAAAGAAATATTTTCACAAAAAATGATGCGTCCCGACATTTAACATGTAATTAATTAAATCACTTAATATCATATCATTCAATATTTTACATTATTTTTAACATAGTAATTGAAATAATTTATCGTTTTAAAAATTACTCTTTACTGTATAAAATACATACTGTTTGCTATAATGAACAAGGTGATTCTCAACCGCACACCAATGTAATCTAATCATTAGATAAGGTTGTATTTCTGCTGCAAACAATAACGTATACACCTACTTTTCGCGGAATGGAAAACTACACGCATCCCGTTATTATTTATGTGATAAAACAATATATATTCCCTACTGTAGGGCCTATATCTCGAGTAGAGAAAACAAAGAGACTAGTGAACCATGAACGCAGTCGATGGGAGCCATGAAATAGCACAGAATTCGTCCAGTTTAAAATGTTTGGTAATAATTTATACCCGTATGAAAAAAGTTGTATCACAATTAGTCACGTAATTTCTCAACATTTTCACATCTATGATAATCGGGGAAATACAACGTTACTCATTCAGTCACATAATTCAGATGATGTAAGCGGGGGGCGTATATTGGATCTTGGGGTAGATTAAGAAGACGTGGCCGCAGAACTAAACTAACAGCCTCTTGAATATATCGATTAAACTACATGTGGAGTAAGATACAGCATCAGAGGCAGGTACGAATCAAGTGCACGTAAAAAAAATTTACCGTGCGTTAATAAGCAATGGGCAGAACACTGTTCAACGTACAGTTTGATAGATTTGCGAGAAATTTGGCAGTCTGAAATCGGGAATACAATTGTTTATATATTCTGCGCTGGCTAGAAAATGTTCTGGAACAAAATGCTTACCTGGGAATTATTCCGTTATTAGCGTACTTTTCAAAGGAAAGAAAGGCTTATGAGATCACTATCCTGTATGTGTGTCTGCATGTGTATGATGTGTGAGTGTGTGTGTCCCACTGCTTTTCACTTTTGAACGCGTAAACCGAATTTCTTCAAACTCTGTATACATTTAGTACTAAGTAATCACACCTGACTTTCATTGTTTTCAACCACGCCTACGGGCAATAACATTCAAAATGGTGGACAATTTAAAATTTAGGGTGATATCTCATACCTCAGGAATCATTCAACCGATCGAAACAAAATGGTGTATGCCGGCAGCGAAAGTAGTAAGTTTTGAATAGAGAGGTGAATATTGTTCTTGGTCCACCATTTTGGAAAATAGTGCCACATGAGAAAATAAATTTGTTACCTTATATGTCGAAAAAATACTTAACCAATTTTGGCAAGTAAGTAATACTTTTGTGGGCCATGTAAATGTATTCAATTATAATTTATGAGGGCCCTATTTTCAAAATGGCTGCCACACAAATATTTTAGGTATGTTTGGTAAAACTACGATGCCGTTTAACCAATTTCAACAAAGTTTTGTATGCTGACAGCATCTATTACAAGCATAATATAAGCCAAAAAATTTAAATTTTTTGTCCGCCATTTTGTAATATAGCGATAGATGTATTCATAAAATTTTTGTGTAATATCTCAGGAAAAAATTGACATATTACTACGACATTTGGCAAACAAGTAGTATTGCCGCAGCTGATGTGTACGAATAGGTTTAAAATATGTCAGACCCATACATTAAAAATGGCTTCCATCTAGCTGGTTGGCATGTTATGCTATATCTTCGATATCATTTAATCAATTCCAACTTACCTTTGTACGGAGAGAGTATATATAACAAACATCAAATATGTCTACACTGAGCCTATTTTGTTATATTATTTGTGAGATAGTTTCACACTAATAATAAAATTAATTTATTGTGAAATATCTCTGGAAACAATTGACCTATTCTTACCAAATATGGTAAACAAGTAGTACTGCGGCAGGTGGTGTTAACTGATATGTTTTTGGTATGTCAGGCACTTATTTTCAAACTGGCGGCCATATAGCCATTTTAGTTTTTATGTATTATCGTCGAAACAATGTAATTACGTAATTGAAATGAAACTTTGTATGCTGGTTGTATATATTACAAACTTCAAATGTGTCCACACAAAATCTTGTATGTCCGTCATTTTGTATAATAGTATCACATGACGTATTAAAATTACGTGAGATCTACGAAAATACAACCGATTTCTACCAAATTTGGCAAACAAGTAGCACTATTACGTGCTATGTAAATTGGCAAACTTTGATAGTGTCAGACATACATATTTTCGAAATGGCAACCATACAAAAATTTTTGTCCAGAAATTTTTTATCTAAGAAACTACGAAACAAATTTCAACTTATCTTTGTATGCTGACCATATATTATAACCATGAAAACTGCAAATGCATAGCCTCATTTCTCCGCCATTTTGTAAGACAGTCCTACATTAAATAAAAATATTTTTATGTCGTATCTAGGGAAAAATTAACAGACTTCTTTCAAATTTGGCGAAAAAGATTTACTGCAGCAGGCCATATTTTTTCATAAGTATGTTTTAATTGTGTACCTCTCTTACTTCCCGAATGGTGCCCATTTTTTGTAATATCTCTACGAAACTATGTAAATTTTTAAATTTGAATTTGAATATTGTATTTAACAATGACCGAATGTGCTAATACATAACCTTTTTGTCCTCCATTTATAAAGATTGTCACATGAACAATGGAGGATTTATTCCATATCTCGATAACTAACCAACCTATTCATTCCAAAATTTCACGCAAGTATTGTTACAGTAGGGTATGTAAATTATCGTATGTTATGTGTGGCAGACATGTTGAAATGGGGTACATATAAATTATTTAGACTAATATGTTATATGTATGAAAAGTTGAAACTAAATAAACCGAATTTTGTACGCTTACAGTATTATTTAAAAGCATCAGTTATTCATAAGAGCTTCTCCTTTGCTGCATTTTTTTGCAAAAAAAATAGTTAGTAAATTGAACATTTTGCCATATTTCCGAGACAATTCAACTAATTTCAACCAAATTTTGCACACCTTCAGAAGGCCGTGTTAAGTTACGTTACTCAGATTGGGTCAGACAATGATTTTCAAAATGGCGGCAATATAAATAATTTTACATTTTTTGCATATATATTTAAAAAGCAAACAAATTCAGTCCAACTTTTTATATACTTACAGTATCTATTTGAAACATCATGTACATAACTTCTTTTTAAGCAATTTTATAAGATAGCCACGTTTAAGAAAATAATGTTTTTATGCCATATCTCGGAGACCAATCAACCGATTTCCACCAAATTATTTACACAAAGAGAGTTATGCTAGGCCATGTGAACTTGTGGGTCTTTAGTTTTCCAGATATATATTTTCTAAATGATGGCCGTGTATCCTTCAAAACATTAGACTGCTTACATCCCCGAAATTGATACTCCGAATCTTACCTCCGTGATGCAGTTGATTGCACACTAGCTTAATTTTGCGATTTTTTCTTAATTCGAATCCCGGGTAAGTCACTCGAGTATTTTGACTCTCTTGTTACTGTTCCACGTGTATATGGTCTCATCTCTAATGATATTGCTGTTAATTAGACGTCGACGCCTACCTTCCATCTAAGATGTTATGAACTTCACTAAAATTTATTTGCACATATGTAGAGGAAAGTAGGCTCATTAGTTATCAGTGACTTATTGTTTTTCATATTAATCGGCATTGGTTTTGAATTAGGTGTAGATCAGCTAAAAATTCTGAGGACGGCTGCAAAACAACACTTTCTTTGAAGGGCAGTCTAGGAAATGCTTGTCTTGAAGCGAAATCCCTCTTGGAATTTTCCAAGTGAAAACCTTTTTTTTTGACACGACTACGTATTTCCTACCACAGACAGCATAAAAAAAATTAAAATCTAAGGAAAATAATAAAACACTTTTCTAGGCATCAATTCTCCTATATTGGAGATCCAAGTACGTTGCAATTTACTCTCTCACGCTGATCATTAAGACAGCAGCAGTTCAGTGCTGGTAATTCCCTTTCCAGTAGACAGACAGCGCTGTGGTGCAACCGCGATGCTGACGTAGTTGTGTTCCTTGCCGACAGGTGGTGCGCATGTTCATTATNCAGACAGCGCTGTGGTGCAACCGCGATGCTGACGTAGTTGTGTTCCTTGCCGACAGGTGGTGCGCATGTTCATTATCATCGTGTCGATATTCGCGGTGTGCTGGCTGCCGTACCACGCCTACTTCATCTACACGCACCACAACCGCTCTGTCACCTACTCCAAGTACGTGCAGCACCTCTACCTCGCGTTCTACTGGCTGGCCATGTCCAACGCCATGGTCAACCCGCTCATCTACTACTGGATGAATGCCAGGTAAACTTACGNTGGCTGGCCATGTCCAACGCCATGGTCAACCCGCTCATCTACTACTGGATGAATGCCAGGTAAACGTACGCAGCCGCTTCTTGTAAGATACTCATTACTCTTCACCGCTCACAGACCCACACTGTTCTGAAATTAAAACTTAATACACACCGCTGATGGCAAGTAACGGCATATAAGTATGATCTCTGTTCTAGTTCCAGTAGTAATAATCGCACTACATTAACAATGCGTCAACTCTTATCTTCCATCGTTACTTTCTATAAGCTTGATCGCTAGGTCATTATGAACCATAGCATTTAAAATTTTACTGATATTTTAATAACATTAGGCTTGGTACAGTCACGCTTTCAGTGGCGTCTGACTACCTGCAAGTGCCAGTAACCAGTCCTCGAACCGTGAGGGAGATACAATGTTAAGTCCTGTTGATAAGGCCTACTTTAAAGCTTAAAAAAACCACTGTATGGCAGTAATGCCTCGGCTAAATTGCAGCACATGGCAACAGTTTGAACCCTATGCTAAGACTTCAACTCGCCATACAACACACAACCTCCGAAAGAAAATAACTATTAGAAAAACCTAAATAAGTGATCATCTGCAGTCAAGGGCAGCTAAAGGAATTTTTTTTTTTTACCCGGGCGGGCTTGTGTGGGTCGCTTATCGGCGTCCTCTTATGTCCTTACTTCCTACACCTCTCCACTACCTCGTCTCCCAAGACTAATGTAGTCTATTCGCGGTTTATTCGCACATTTTTAATCATACCTTTGAAAAATCACCCAATGAATTGAGTGCTTGGTTGTTTCATAAATATGCTATGTAGAGCAAGTTCCTTATACTTGTGCTTACATAAACGTCCCACAGTTTTGTTAAATTTAACTATTACTTATATTTCGCGTACAAATTGTAATATTTCATATATAATAAATATTAATAAAACAGGGAGGAAATAACTGCGTTGGTAATGCCTTGTAATAAATAGTTCTTATGCAAATTATATTACACCGAATACTCCACGAAAGCGGTGCGCTGTACCTTTGCTGTAATTCTATAGATTCGGTTGAGCTTTATTTGCATGGGACGGAGGTATTTCCTAGAAGTAGAACTTCTGCAGGGCTTTAGAAAAGATGAAATTAACTGTGGATGGACTATAACCATGGGTGTTTCATCAGTGTACATTGACATAAGATGTCCTTGGATGCTTGACAAACAATTCTCCGGAATCTTGTTGCCAAAGATTTTCTTGTATCTTTACAGGTGAGATAGTGTAAATTTACAACACATTGTTTAGCGAAATATACAAAATTGTTTATGTAGTTCTATGTTTATATCAAATTTTAAGCACTTGCTTGTTAAAATTAAAAATTAGTTTTACTAATTGCACTGTAATGTTTTGTAATATTTGTTTCTAATTAATTTATAGTGTACAAGTACAAAAGTGGTCACTTCTTCCCTAAGAATTCTTTGTAAAACCACAAAAATGTATTTTAATATTAGTGAAAAAAAATTTCGCCTGTCAATTTCTAATAACTTAAAAAATAATTTTTATCATACTCTACTTCAAATATATTCTCCTTATGCAGTAGCTTGACGTTTTACTGCTAAAGTGTATCTAAAATATGTTACACTGGTTTTATGATTTTACATTGGTAAGTTTTTAAAATGCACTATGTATGAATAATAAGAAAAATTACACAAAGGAATAATATTTAAAATTAGATGAAATACATCAATTTTGTACTTTAAAGTTCGAAGTTTTGTACAGTAATAAACAAGTTTATAAGAACCTCAATTATTTACACATGAAATTGATAAGTGCACTTTGCAGGGATTATTGAAGTAAGTCACTAGTAAACTAAGTTTTGTGTTTTAAAATACTACTTGCATTCAGTGAAAATTATTTTACAACTGAATGCCGTGAACAATAGGACTATAAGTGCCTTGATGCGTGGTGTGTACGTGTCTGTAGGCTTAGGTGATTACAGTATGATGACGTGTTGAGCGCCAACATATAGTTGATAAAGCGGGGTGAGGTAAAGAAAAATAATGTTTCTCGCAGATATAATAAAATGTTTGTGCAACAAATTATTTAAAGTGTGCTGTTTATTTTGTATAACTCTTAACTCCATAGATACAACATTTCCGAATAAAACAATTTTAAATTGGAAATGTTACATTTCGAACAATCGCAAAAATATATATATATAGACCTCAGTTTGGCGCCCCTTTACGAGCTGTGGCCACTCGGGTTTGCTTGTCCATGAGCTGCCCCTGATTGCATCAGTTAATGCCACTGAGCTCTAGTAACACAGTGTATGGGTATTTAATAATATTTATATTGTCATTCAGAATCAGTCCAAACTGAGTCAGCTCAACTTATCTCTGTTTAAAAGGAGGTTTCGCGACTGACTCGCTCACTCACTCATCAATACACTGCCCAAATCGCTGTACACAAAAGCTTCGAAATGTCGGGATGTATTCCCTTTTGAGCTGTGTGCCCAGGTTATCGTCATCAGCACCCTATGTGTGAATGTGCCAACATCGTGATCGTCCCAAGTCCAATAACCACCAACAACTCAGCAGTTGGCAAATAGTAAGAAAACTATTAAATCAAATTCTCTTTCTTAAACAGGTCAAAACTCCTCGTCCATCCAAAACCAGAATAAGTTAAAGACACAGGAGAAAATCTGGGATAATTTGCCACAGGAACCCTTTTACAACTCCAGTGAATAAAGAAAAGTTTCTTTATTTCATTTCATGCAGTAGAAAAGTTCCAATATACAACTTTCAGATGTATTGCAGGTACAATTTCATTTTCATAACCCGTTTTGTTTTCCTTAAAACACTTTTGGAACTTAATTTGTACTAACTAGAGTGATATAATGTATAGATATATAAAAATGGTGCCCCAACATAATGTTACAAAAGCATCAATAAAAGTTGCTCACACGAGTATAATAAAACCTTAGGATAATTACATTATTTACAAGCCACATGGCTTATTCAAAATATATTTATGGCACATTGAATACTTTNTTTAATACAATTTAAAATGTTGACTTCATTTTACTTCTTTTAACAAATCGAAGATTAAATCACATTGAAATGTACACTAGGTGGTAATATAAAAAGGCAATAATAGTTAGAATGCTCTAGCAGCGAAAGAATTCGTATCTCATCAGTTACTTAAACGCACCTATCTTTTTTAGTTACGAGTGTAAGAGTGTGGAGGGGTGAAAACGTTTATATAAATAATATGTAACAGTGTTTCATGTTCATTTTCAGCTTGGTGCAATCACAGCGCGATTAAGCCATAGTGTATATACTCCATGAATTAAGTTCTACTGTGATGGCCTGACATTTAACGTAAATCTACGGTTATTATTATTTTATCAAATATAGAGAAATATGAAGTCTGTGGGACCTAATTACTTACGTGAACTCTATCACACATGTGTACCGAGTATGTGCCTATCACTGGAAAAAAACCTTCTGGCTACCACAAAATGTTTGGTATGTATTCGCCTTACCAAACATTTCTTTGGTGAACACAACACTTTTTGGTTGTAGCCACTAAACTCATGTGGCCATTAATAATTTATTTGTGGTGGCTACAAAATAATATTGTGTTCACAACAAAAATTTTGTTGGGTTAAGGTTTATTGTAATCAGGTTAGGAACAAAATGAGTGGTTATTGGAGAGTTTGACATAAGGAAAATCTCCGTCACTAGGTGCGCAGTTTAAAAAAGGTAAATTTCTATGATGATTTTAAGCTATGGGAATAATAATATAGAAATATTTTACTATGTTATAAAGTTATTTTGTATTAAATTTATGATTATTACAATTATCCTGTTTTTCAACGTAGAAAATAGAGAAAAACTGGTACATTGCAGACACTAGCTCTTATCTAGTGAAGAAACGTTTTGGTTGCCAAACTTTTACATTGAACTCCCTGGAGCCGAAATAACCTAAGTTGAGTGAGTACAAACAACACGTTTTGTGGTCGCCACAAAATGTTAATTTCAATATAAATTGTAGCTCACGCCTGAATTCCTTCTCCGGTCGTCGCCGTTTGTCTTCGTCTGCTATTGTGGGAGCCTTAGCGACGAGAGACTTCGAGGTTATACGAAGACAGTTCAGTCTCTTATGGCGGGAAGGACACTAAATTAATTTATTTAATTAATTCCATGAAACAGTCGTAATTGATGAGGAAATTAGGTATGAAGTTTACTGAATCATTTTTAAGAGTCTAGAATTTTTAGTTATATTCCCACATAATTTTAAATTTTGGTGCTCTGTTGGCTTATTTTCAGATGAAATTTGTTATATTAATTTTCAGAGTAAAATAAGACATTTGTATGTTAATATTGTGTTACAAAAATATGCATTTATCCATCTTAGAATGATACACCAATAAAAGTTGATAATCCAAGAATTTAATTTTATAAATATTTTGGAAAAGTATAAATATGGAAATCATCGGCGAAGTTTGCTCTTTTCTCTAGAAAATAACTTTTTGTAGTGGCTCGTGCGAAAACCTAGGACGGCTTCTCATATTATGACTTTCTGGTGCAGTTTTCCGTTATGTCTCTTCAGAGTGATATGCGTCTATTTCTTTATGTCTAACAAAAATCAACAATTTTCTATCTAAAGAATTGTGTCAAATTTGAAGTTTATTTTATATATCTCGCAATTTATATTTTACAAGTGTAAACTTCGGCCATATCTATACTCAAACAGTTTAATTACGTATGACAAAGTTTATTTATTCCAAATAAATATATTTAACAGTGCTATACATACTTTATCACGGATCATATTTTTCAATCGCCATATTCGGCTGTTCATAATACATTTCATATCGATCTCCAGTTATTCACTGAAATAAAATGGAGCAACAGTGTACTGTAACGATCTAAGATAAAATTCTAAAATTATCTCAGATCAAGCAATGAACTTCAATGGTGCGACCGACCATTAGAAGACGACGATAAACAGCAACTTTAAGGAAATTTTAAGAATCATGCATTATATTTGGAGCATTATGAAGAACATCACACAAGAGCTTTAATAGTTTTCTGCAGGAGGTATAAAATATCTGCACGTATTGCATTTCAAATTGATTTGCATAATTCCGTATATTACTCGAGTAATGACCGATAATGCTGTAAGTAAAATAGGAGATTTTCAGCGTAAATATATGTCGACTTACATGCATATAAAACACGCACGTCACATTTAGTTTTTACATTCCATGGTGAGATTTATGGCACATGTAAACTTTGTCCATACGAATCTCAGACGTTCAGCATTGACGCAACCTGATTCTGTAACATCCATTCGAATAGGAAAATCTAATTTCAATCTGCAGAGCAGCTAAAAACGAATGTACAGCTACTAGCCTGCTGACAGGCTTTTCAAGCCTCTAGTACACACAAGTTTCTTTGCGAAAATTCCGTAGGTTACACTGGTGCAATTATTCTGCGTCAAAACATCTGAATAGGAATCAATGGGTGCGTGTGTGTGTAAAAACAGCCATAATTTATTGCAAAACAATATTTTTGGTAGGGATGTATTTTGCAGTACCATGGGCACCACAGTCTCCACAAGCCAT
>NQII01007431.1:7599-64621 GCA_002778355.1 Clitarchus hookeri
TTTTACACACAAGACCAATCACTCCGTGCGGCTTAGCCATTCCTAACAAACATAAAAATAAACACTACGCCAGTTTTGATTTCGGAAGGATTAGCCCTACTCATTATCTTTCCTTCGGAGTGCCTTCCATTATACACCATCTGGACCCGGCGTGTTCCAGACAGGCAACCAGAAACTGTAAAAAAAAATCCAAATAAAATGTATATTGTTATGACTTAAAACAGTAATTTTCAAAAAATAGCTTCTTTTTTTTTTACAGTATCACGGACTAACTTTATACCTAATCACTATTTTATGTAATTCATAGCTACCATTTCACATATTTAATTTAATTTGTCGTATTTTATTATTTTTTATATTATTTTTCGTTTATTTTACTTTTAAAAAAATCTTTTTTTTTTTTAGTTTTCCTACGGCGAAAGTTTTCAATATCACTTAAATATATTTTCCATGTGATATCACATTTGTGTGCAAAGTGCCATGTGCACAACACTGAGCGATGTGACAGTGCTGTTCCCATTTAAATATTTTGAATTGTTAATCTGATGAAAGGTCACTATCCGCATTTTTTTTATTCTCAAAACAAACAAGTTTTCAATTGTAGACTAAATATAAGGTAGACAGTTCTCGCTGGCTGCGCACAGCCATAGACTAAATAGGGTTTATTCTACTCAGGTTGGGGAGCTCAATGCTTTCAGTTTGGTAACTTTTTGAAGTCGTGTTGGCAGAAAAGCCTTTTGGAAAGAAATATCCTAGGGTTTAATTTGGGTAGATTAACCACTGTACATATCATCCTCGATCACTTACTGGGGACGGTGACATACAATCCGTCGGAAACATGTATTTGTGTGTGTATTATACACAATCAGCTGATATTTACTCGTTTCAGATCTGAACAAGGGGCATGGGTTACGTTAAGCGACAGTCCAGCATATGCAGTGTTAACGACTGAGTCAGCTTTATTTACGATTTGAAAACACGTATTCCAGTGTTAATGACTTGAGATGTGAAGATTTAAAGCACAAGGCTTGTAATATGAAAAATTGCGAAGCATGGATTCGAACGCGAAAACCTAGAATGCACAGTCGAGGGTATTTTGAGTCCTGCGCCATAAAAAGAAGGGGGGCAACAGAAAGAGACATGCAGCGGTTGCAATACGTCTGGTTTCCACGGTTGTCACAGCAAACAGACGGCTTGGGCCGTGACGTCAATGCGGAGTGCATGTCGGGAGCGATCAGCTGATTTAGCACAAGCACGAGCTTTCCTGTCATAAATAAATCAATGGATATCAGATGCTTTCACGATCTAAAACTAAACGTGAAATGTTTATGTACTTGCTTCATGTGCAATGCCGATAAAAATGCACTTTAAAAAGCCCCAGATTGCGTACTTCCGTAAATTTTCTAATAAAACAAAACTGCGAGAAAAAATTTAACAACTTTGCTTGTGAAGTTCAGACTACTACTGACGGGGAAAACGTGATCAAATTTACTTCCTTTTTAAAAAAGACTTATATAAGACGTTTCAAAACAGCCTACTTTGTATATAAGGTTTACCAATACAATAATAATTATTTTATAGACTATAATACATTATAAGTAATCGGAATACTATTAAATGATACAACTCGATAAAAACAAAAGAAAAACACAAATTCCGCGATTAGGCAGTTTAAAAGATACCGAAATAACTAACACGCAAATATTTCATCAAACAAATAAATAAAATATTATTTTGAATTCCGAATGACATTCTTCGTTCTAATATATGCAATGTTGATAAATAGTGTATATTAAAAAAAAGTACCGTTTTTATTGAAATAACTCGAATGACATTAACGTTGATATTATTGCGAATAAGAATAGCACAGCGTGCAAACATGTGTAAAATTTTAGAATATGTGAGCAACAAGTAATTCAAATAGACGTCCTCACTTCCGTAGAGTGGATCTATTTGTAGATCCTAGGAAAATTATAGGGCCAGCCCAAAGGGCGGGCAAGGTGGGCCGAGAAAGGAACCAAAAAAACAGACCTCATATTCTGCGAGAGGAAAAAAGGAGGTGGAGAAGGAGGAGAATGACAGTGCAATGCATTTGATTAAAAAAAAATGGAAAATACGGCCAGTTTAAAGTCCCACTGCTTGTCTTCTAGCTTAGTTTACACTTTTATTTATTTTGTATTATTTTGAATTTAATAACATCGTAGGTTACGTAGCGTTGCGTTAATGTGGGTTCAACATGCAAGTATAACTGATCGACTGGGGGAGAAAGCGATGCAGAACCACATGACAAATTTTCAGAATTTAAGTGAGAGTCCGAATTCTCCCTACGACAAATGCAAAATTTGAATGTTCGAAACTAAATTTTGAAGTACATATTTTTGGCCAAAATCCGGCATATTCAATTGACGTAACAATATTTCTATTTTAAGCCGAAAGTGAACAATTCTGCAAAATCTCTAAAGCCATACAGAAAAAAATGGTAATATAAGTTCACTCAACATCTACGTTTTAACATGTAGACTGAATTGCAGTGGCATAAAATGTTTTAATATATTTATGTTTGCATGATTATCGTCAACACATGTTTTTAAATTTATTATTTTAATTCAATTATAATAAAAATATAAGTACAACTAATGCAACTAAAACCTAATTCCTGAAAAAAAAAATTATCTTAGTTTTATTTGTCAACGAAAGCAATGCCTCCTAATTTTAGTCCGCCGAGGAATTATGTAAATATTTAAATAGTGAACGTAGTTCCACAGTCTTTTTATAACTAAATACTAAAATAAAGATACGTGTCAAATTTTCAACGAAGTTCGCATAATACTTTCTGATAACAATTTACAGTTGACGGTATAAAAAAAATTGATTTATTGTTGTTGATAGCGTCCCAGGTTGCTTTTCGAGACTTTTGCAAAACAATTTCCGATGTTAACAAACAAGAAAAAGATGGCAGGAGGAGGGGGGGAGGAAAAGACTTGCAAGTGTCAGATATACAAATGTAAATTTACTAACTCTGAACACATGAGGGTATAAGTTAACTGAATTGTGTAAAAACTATTCTTCCCGCGCTAGTTCAATCGTTTGTCAAGAGTTTGCACACAATCGCCTCATGCTAAACACGATTCAAAGCGCGAATACTCCTACCCAAGTTGCCTATAGATGCACAGTAAAATTTAAGAGTTTACCGTTTAGGGAGAGAGATGGTAGCCATATTGGATTTGTCTATTTTTTGCTGTAACGTTTTTATACAATTTATTTTTGAAAATATATCTCTGTTAGGGCATAAATCACACTTTGCCATATTTCCTGAGCCTATAATGGTTTGCCTGCTGATAGTCTCATTACTGTAGTTAGTCTTAGAAAGAAAGAAATAATTTACTCCAACTGATTCCATCAAGTAAACGAATAATTGTATTATACTAATGTTTTCTTCGGCTAATCTGGCGAGTCTAAGTTTAAAAAATAATCGTGAACATCTTTTACGACTCAAAAACTGATATAACTTAGATGGTTTCTATATCTCCTCCTTAAGTAACACACACATATTTTTCTGTGTGTGTCACACAAATTATATTAACAACCGACACAAACGCATCTCATAGATTTCTTTATTATCTAGGATTAAAGTATCTTCAAGGCGGAACCGCTTGTTCGAGAAATCAGAAGCCCGAAGAAATCGGTTATGGCGTATAATCAAGAACTGTTCAGACATTCGCTTGAAGTGACTTTCAGAAAACCATGGACCACCGAGACGTTAATGGGCGGGCCGCGAGTCGAATACAAATTTTCATCTTCAAATTGACAAAAATCTCTGAAGACGAAATGCGGCCGTCAAATTTTTCCTTCCAACAAATTTTCTCAAATAAACTTGAATGTGTTCGAAAATGTTGTCACACTGTCAATTTTTTTTTACTGGAAGGATTAATGATTTTTATTTAACAGTTATTGTTAAAGTGAGACATTGCTACTGTTTTTCCATACAGTACATTACAGCAAGAAATGTAGCAAACGTTGTGATTTATTTTCAATTATTTGCCTAACTTTAGTTTTATTTATCAGATATATTTCCTGCACAATAAAATATAATGCCTATAATTTGTTCTTATTATGTGTAATATTCAATATTCGATTAAATTATCATTCATGCTCAGACAGCTTTCATAAAAATTTATTACTGGAACTTTATAGCCTTTTACGTTTCCAGGAATTGTTCGCCATTTTAAAGTTTTGGGTCGTCGGAAACGACCTTTTTTGTCAAGCACGATTCTAATTGGCTGAGCGCGTCAAAATTTAAAAGATTTTAAAACCGCTTCAATACTCAAATGTTTGATGGAACCTGGAGCCATCCAACTTTTCCAGGCAAATATGACGGCGTTTATGACGTTTTGGTGTCGTCACAACATTACAACTTTATTTCAACAAACTTACTAGAAGCAATATCACGGAACAATTTGACAGTGTGACAGGCACTTAACAGATTTTGCATTATGTTTTACTAATCGACAGTGCACAGGGAATTTGTTTCAACAGTTTATAAATCCAGTTATAATTATGTACCGTTCCGAGAATCGTTTCTGTAATCGCCTGCAAGAAATCATATCTCATTTCTCCGCAGTCACAAGACAAAAACTAGAAAGGACAAAGAAGCGGCAACATTTTTATAAAGCTTTAGAACCTAGTATTTATGCTGTGATATGCAAAAAAATGTCGTTAAACATTTTGAAATGGAACAACAAAATAGATGAATTCAAGATGGTGGGTACTGAACCAACCCCTCAAGGCTGTTCAAGAGGTAACATTTTTATTTCAGATCTTCAGATTATTTTATGGTTTCGTGACACGATATGGACAAGACTCGATAGAAATTATAGTCATATAAAAAGTAACATTCATCGTCCTTTTTTTTTTAAACAAAATATAAGAATTTTAACTTAAAATTTTAATTCGTAAAAATATTGAGAATTTATTTTAACACAAAACTTTTTGTTTGATCTACAGTGTTTACACAAGGCAGGAGTGGTATATTGCAATTTATTTGGAATCCGGGGCCGCAGTGGCGCAGAGGCTAGATTGCTCGCCTCCCACAAACATGATTCTCTGTACTGATATGTAAAGCGTGTATTCAATTGGGTCTCCTGTGCCTGTAACCTTAAATGTTAAACAGGAGGAAATTCCAGAGCAACATACGGCACTCGGATTCAGCCACAAATCCACATCAGGCATTTAAGCAACTTCAGTCGTTAAGAGTAATCCATGCTGTGCACACCGGCCAGATCCCATCAAAGTCTAATGCCAGAATATAATATGGCACTATCGTGCTTTAAATGGCTGCAGTTGAATGCGGTCCAATAGAAGGAGATTACGCTCCTTCCAATCACGGTGGGTGGGCGTGGATACCACCTCACCTATCAACAGCTTCGTACAAAGTTGAATCTGCACGCACCACCTTGATGGGGCCGAGGCGTATCCAACCTCTACGAGCGCGCTTCGTAAACGAGTCCTCTTACTAAGCGGACCAGACTGTCGTCCCTTCGTTAGCGAGCATCAACACTTCGAAACTACCGCCTGCGGCCGGCGACACGCCGCTTTGCTTCCTCAGGAGTTACTCNGGGTGCCACTTGTCCATTATCGTCCTCACTCCGTCAGACACGGTGTTTCCACCGTGTTTCCAGCCCTGACTTTTTGGGGAGGTGGAGATGGACTTGAACAGCGTTCGATTCCAGGCGGAGTAGCTGGACGATGTTTCTGATCCGGCGGGTTTTCTCGGGGATTTTCCGTTTCCCCGCATTTGCATTCCGGCGCTGCTGCACACTCACCTCGCTTCACCCTCATAGGCTTTCCGGACCCCGACGTTAAGGCTCCCGCCTACGTAGAGCTCTTTTCCACGTTTGAGACCGAAAAGCGCGGGAGCGATAAGGGCGACACTGCCACGCGCATCAAGTCCCCCATCGCCGCTAAGTGCAAGGCTCTGAACTGGCACGCAGTGTTCTCGTCGCACTGCGTGTAACTATGGGACTTTCAGCGGTGACACTATTATTTTATTGATGGAAAGTCTGTAGGAAGGTTCAATGCAGAGCCCTCCAGTAGTTTAGAATGGATCTGGCTAGTATATTTTGAGATACTGCGCTTTAAAAAAGCCGTTGTTAACCATTTTGGAGTTCTCTGGGATTCAGTTTCTAATGTACGTGACGCCTAGAAAGTACTTAGCAGCCATCGACTGAAGTGTGTGTTCTTTTCGTAGATCAGCACATTGGACGCACGTTTAATATACACCTCACAAAAAGTTTTTAATGTTGTGCGATAAGGCAGTTGGAGTGGTAGGAGTTATATAGTTCTTTTGTGATAAACCGAGAGTGCACTAACGCACTAAACATGACTGGGACAAGTTGAAAACGGCAGTTTATAATCGTCCACAACCTCCAGAAACACTTCCAGATCTCATAAGAGCTGCTCAGATTACGGACCTGTACAGTGCACATTGAGGCCATACACGGTGCTAAGCTACAGTGGCAAGATAGAAACCCTTCTGGGTCAGAGACACCGTTACGTTAATTTTGTTGTTCTTTAGTGTTTATTTGTTTGTAATACTGGAAAATAGTTTTCTGTAAGAAATACTTTGCATTTCACATTTTGGATCGGCAACGTTGGTAACATGTTCCNAATACTGGAAAATAGTTTTCTGTAAGAAATACTTTGCATTTCACATTTTGGATCGGCAACGTTGGTAACATGTTCTTGCTATGCTTTCTTTTATGTACATTCCATACTTTTTTGCTTTCTTTCTGTATATTCCAAACTTTTTATGAGGTGTTTATTTTCGTGGAAAAACGAGTACTTGAAACACTCTGCAACGCAGATCAAGCGCAAAGTAGGCGGAGGCATTAAGAGATGCCCAAACCTCTTCACACCACTCTTGCAAATCCGACGCCTGGTTCACGTGTGGTNGTAGGCGGAGGCATTAAGAGATGCCCAAACCTCTTCACACCACTCTTGCAAATCCGACGCCTGGTTCACGTGTGGTAATGGTTAGAATTCTAGCTATTCTGACTTCAAACTTTATCTGAAAAGTTAAAACTGAAATACGGCAAATAACATAAACAATCATTTTGGGCTGTATTTGTACACTATTGTTTGTCAAAATTGCAACACCCAGAAAGAATGGCCTGAATGAATCCAAACTCGGAGGATGTTTAGAACAGTCGTTCCAGCAATAAGTGAGAGATGGCGTACACGTAGGCCTAGCAGCGGCCTATTGCGTGTGACCGGAAAGGTCAGTGTTACGCCAAGCTCTGTAGGCGAATAGCCGTCAAATGAAGTGAAAGCAAGTGCCAGTATGCCTCGTTGACGTCAAAAGGCGCCATATCAGCATGTGATTGAGTTCCAACGGGACAGAATGATCGGTCTCCGGGAAGCGGGTTTCTCATACATGACATTTCGGCTCGTACAGTGCATGCTGTTACGACAGTTATGCGTGTGTGGCACCAGTGGATAGATGAGGGTCGTACGCAGCGACGAGCGGGTACTGGACCTCGCAATGTGACCACATCAAGGGATGACCGCCATCTTGACCGCATAGCCGTAACGGACCGTACAGCCTCGTCCATAGTGTTGGCTCGACACTGGAGCACTGCAACGGGTGTGGACCTGTCTGNCGTAACGGACCGTACAGCCTCGTCCATAGTGTTGGCTCGACACTGGAGCACTGCAACGGGTGTGGACCTGTCTGCATCGACAGTTCGACGCCGTTTGCTGCGGGCTGGACTGGTGGCACGCATGTCATTGCGTCAGCTTCCATTTTCCAGAAACCACAAACGCCTCAGATTCAATGGGCAAGTGAACGCCGTCGTTGGCGTGCTGAGTGGCAAAATGAAGTATTTTCGTACGAGTCCCTCTTCAACCTGTCCTACAGTGATGGCCGCATACATGTTAGACGTTACCGTGGTGACCGCAATCTGGCAGCCTGCATTGTGGAGCGGCATAACGGACAAACGCCAAGTGTAATGGTTTGGGGCGCCATTAGATACATGAGATCTCGACTCCTACGTATTGAGGGCAATTTGAACAGCAACCGCTACATCAGGGAGGTTTTAAAGTCGAGGTACTGCCCGTCCTCCACATACCATATTTCAGCAGGAGAATGCCTGGCCATATTTGGCGAGGAATGTGCAAGCCTTCTTCAATGAACGACGGGTACCACTGCTTCCCTGGCTAGCACAATCGCCTGAGATGTCGCCCATCAAACATGTCTGGGATACACTTGGTCGGCGACTTGTTCGTCACAGACCTCCAACAACCACTGTTGATGCTTTGTGGACTCGCATACAAACCGCGTGGAGGGAGATTCCCCTGGAACACATTCAGGTCCTCTCTGATTCCATGCCACAACGTTTAGGGGATATGATTGCAGCACATGGGTGCTTCACACCATACTGAATTCTCAAGGACAGAGATCATGTACAGTTCTGTAATCCTGATCAATTGTGTATTGTCATGCATCCAATCTGTGGTATAAAGTACACTTCAATCACATGTATCCTTCTTGGTGTTGCATTTTTCACAAACGTTAGTGCATTAATTTGGTTCACTTTTTATATTTGTGCAATTTATAATTCATACCAGGTTTCATTAATTTTTGGAAAGTCATCTTCCTCCACTGTCTTACTTTTTTCAGACTATTATTTCATATGGCAACGAGAAATGATGTAATATGCTAAGACGTAGTATATTTTCAGCTGAGACACTACAAGAACAGCTGCTTGTCCTATTCCCTGCTAACGCCTGACACCTCCCCTTCGACTCTCTCACCCCTCATACTGTGCCAGACGAATCTTCTCCGGGCTCGGGGAAACGAATACCGCGCGGCCAAGTACCGCCCTTCCCGCCACCTAGGCCCGGTTTCTTGGGAAACGTGGCGGACCACCCTGGATTCGCATTGCATGTAGAGGACAGCGACAACAGGTACTTTTACGTTTCACTTGGAAAGCCCGTCCCTGCATGTGTGGTACTCCCAGCTCTTCAGTGTACATTACCCCCCGCATTTTTAAAAAATTTTATGGTACACGCACTTCACAATTACGGCTTGTATTGTTAAAGCAGTAGTACTGAGCATCAAATGTAGCCTGTTAGTTATTTGTTACTATACCAGTACTTCAAAATCAGCGCAAAAAATTTTAATACAAAAAACACTGCAATATTAACAACTAGGTACTGTTCTCGTAAACTAAAAAATACACGCATAATAAAATACGCAAAAAGCACGATTTTAAAATCTTCTCAAATACCTCGGAAAGGAGAAATTAGCATACACCACGCATATTACCATAAAAACAAAAGGAAGAGGGAGGGAAAACATAATAACTAGTAATTTTTAACACCACAAAATAAATAAACGTTTTCTAATTTAAAGTTACATCTCTTTCCGACTGGCATTTTAAAATACGAACTTTGTAGGCCTGTAGTGTCACAATACATTTCGAAAGATATGGCCGACACAAAGGTGAGGATGGAAAATAGCGCTAGTCCAATAATATTATAGCGTTGGCACTCGAGCCCAATCCATTTACAAACTTCTCAAACAAATGCCAACTGCTGTCCCAACGCGTGTTGCTACTACTAGCAGTGTCAAGAAAGAACAGATGAACGTGGACACAGATTTTTTTTTTTCACGCACCTGCTTTTCTCCTTTCATCCTCAAGGACCCAGTTCATAAAAAAGAGGAGATGTGGATACAAAATGTTTACGTCTGGCGGCGTGTCTGCCTATTCCCACAAAACAAAAGCATGCATGACTAACTCAGAGGAATTTTTCTCAGATGGGCATTTCTAGTAAATAAGTTTTATAAATACTTAGAAATACAATCGAGGCGCGGGCAAAAAGTTGAAAGTAAACGTTCGTCAAACAAGTTCTTTTTCTAATGTGGTCTGTTCTAATGAGAACCTGAATATGCTTACAGCCACGGGACTGATTCAATGATATTCGTCGAATCATTTATGACAACGGGGCCACGGTGGCTAAGCGGTTAGCCAGCTCGCCTCCCGCCAAGGCGAATCGGGTTTAATCGGGTTTTCTCGGGATCTCCCGTACCCCCTGGCTTTCATTCCAGCGCTTCTCCGTACTCACCTCATTTCACCCTCATCGGCTCTCAAGACCCCGATATTAAGAGCCGCCCAAATATCTTCACTCCCTCATTTATGACAGAAAATACCCGCAAACTTTGTATGATTTCTATATAAGTTTAGTCATATTCTCTGGCCAAGCGATCTTAAACTTTGAGGCAACAGAGCTGTTCGTCGAAGACTCGAATTATAATCTTGTATTCCAGGATTCATTACGTTTCCACAGCACGTTGCTAGCGCCACACCACTACTCCAGACCACCTGGATGTAGATGTATTAGAATAAAATCATAGGGGTGGAAAAATATGAGCGGCCCCCCGATAGCAAGCCAAAGGACGACCAGGAAGGAGGAGGAAATTAAAAGGACAAGTAAAGGCTCTTATGCCCCCGCATACCTAGAAAGGGCACAGGTGTGGGGAGACATAAGAAAGCTTGTAAAATCTTTTGGTTGGCCACGCACAAAAAAGAAACCTTGTTAGAGTAAAGGTGATTAGAAGGATCTTGAACAAAATCCTCGAGGCGACACCTATAAAGGAAGAGTAATTTGCATCAACCCACCAATGGTCGAAGTCTTTGGTTTGGTTAGTATACTTGACAACCTAAAATTTCCCTAAGACACTGGGGGAAAAATTGAGACTCAAAAATGTGGCAATATTTAGCCGACAATCCGTGCGAGTTTCTTATTCCACATCACGCAGTAAAAAAAAAAAAATGATACTTCTAAAATTACGTGACCACAAACATCCTCTTAAATAGCCAGACGCACTCAAGTTCTCGGGAATATGTGCGTTTTTTTTAAAGGAAAAAACGGAACATGTGTGAGTACAAGCTCACGATTGGTTTTTGTTTCTCTGCTGTAAATTAACAAACTCGTAAACCTACCAATATTAAACAAAGTATTACCCACTTTCTTCGACCACCCAGTCCTTTTCTCCGAGGGCAATTTCAGAACGGCTAATGGCCAATCGGTGTTAGATATAGGAAATTATCTGCAATGAAGTAGCGAGTAGTTTCTAGCAATATTTTAGTGTTATAAGTGTTTTTAATTGTTACAGACAGCTCATTTTTGTTTTTAATCTTTGAAGCCACTAGTTTGGCGTGGTAAAAATATCCCAACTGCCGTAAAGCCCTTGTCAAACCTAACATTTTACCATGAAACTGCTTCCATTAAGTTAATACTGGACATAATATTAATAACTCAGATACATTAAATTTCATCGTGCAAGAAACATCTCTGATAAATAAAATTTGAATATAGTAAAGTAGTCAAAAAATCACAACATTAGTTACATTTCTTCCTTTAATGGACGGCATGGAAACACAACAGTATCTCACTTTTAAAATAATTTTAAAATAAAAATTCAGACTAGATCATCTTAGTAAAACAATTTGACAGTGTGTTACATTTTCAAACACATTCGTGATTATTTGATCAAATTTGTTGGAAAGAAAAATTTGATGGCCTTATTTTGCCTCCAAATTTTATTGTCGAATATATTTGAAAGCGAAAATTTTAGTGTGACTGGGGCTTAAGAACAATAATGTTCTGGTTTTGGTTGCGAAGAACGCTTCTTGTAGATTCGACATTGTTCGTTTCCGAAACCCAGAGTTATACGAATTACGGATAGGTTATTACGGGGAGCGTTTTCGTATTTTTAACCGCACATTTCCGTAAAAAATTAACGTGGATGTTGCAACGGTACGAAAAGGAGAAAGATGGTATTAGGTTTATAAGTTGCTGCTATCATAAAGCACAATATATATTTTTCTTCATAGCCTCCGCTTCACGGATGGCTCCTTCAACAAGCTCATAAAACTTCCCGGTGAACATGTAGCTGCACGTTCAAGGTCAAGAAGCGAGGGAGCTATACGAGCGACACTAACCCCTAGCGGAGCAGCTCTCACCTGACCTCCCTCGACCGCTGTCACTACTAAACTGAACCACACCCTTTCGTGCAGCGACAATGGACTCGCCCGACGCTGCGCACTATTTTGTCATTTGGATTTCACTATAGACACAGTGCAGGTACGTACACGAGCGGCCAATTAATATATGCCTCAATAAAACGGAAGCCTTAAAAGTTAAACTGCGGACGCGTTTCGAAGCAAAAATAAACAGCGGACGTGACGTAATCGCTGCCGTAATAACTAGTGCGGGATACACGCTTATCTATAGAGCAGGAAAGGTTCTGCGAAGTTGTGTAAAGANGGGGGGGGGGGGGGAGAGAGAACTTTGCGTTTAGTTTATCTCTCGCGCGGACAAATTCCCCTGTCATCTACAGGCTTCGTCACTTCCACACAAGACCCCTTCACAGGCTGCCAACAGCAACAATCGTAATAAAGTCGCCTTTCGACGACTGCTCGAATGCACGTTCGCCTTTGCCACTTCGAGGTGTGGAAAAACACCGCTTTAAATAACACATTAGGACGTGATACTTTACAACAACAACAACAACAACAAGGCTTATAGTGCTCCAGTCCCCAGCTGAAAAGCCATCACTGGAGTTACGACGCTNCTGTCATCTACAGGCTTCGTCACTTCCACACAAGACCCCTTCACAGGCTGCCAACAGCAACAATCGTAATAAAGTTGCCTTTCGACGACTGCTCGAATGCACGTTCGCCTTTGCCACTTCGAGGTGTGGAAAAACACCGCTTTAAATAACACATTAGGACGTGATACTTTACAACAACAACAACAACAACAACAACAAGGCTTATAGTGCTCCAGTCCCCAGCTGAAAAGCCATCACTGGAGTTACGACGCTNACAACAACAACAACAACAACAAGGCTTATAGTGCTCCAGTCCCCAGCTGAAAAGCCATCACTGGAGTTACGACGCTACGTTATGAGCTATGAACTATACTTCGGGTCATTAGTATTGTCGAATCCAGTTTAACTTTATATTATCGAACTAACTCTAGTTCAACCAGCCTCGTGGAGTTTCCATGGCTGCAAACCTATCTGGATGCGGGGGTCGTGACCGGCCATGATTACGCCCCCGCACCCCTCGCAGTTTCAATCCACCTCCGCCCCACTGAACGTATGGCTGTGATTTTATCACCAACTCCCCAATTAGTGCATTATTTTATTGTGAGAGTTTTAATGCCAACTATCTACCATCATACCGACTTATTATGCTATTTTCCCCTCCCAACCTACAAAGGTGCGAATCCCCCTTTCGGAGGCCGCACCCTGCATGCCAGTTGGGGCATAACGGCCATTTCACGTTGCCATGATGGTATTTTAATGCCCCACTCGTCTTTCGACGATAGGGGCATTGCCGGTTGCGATTTTCAAACCACTGCCCGCACGAGTCCATCCTCAATCTGACATCCTGGGGGAAAGGGTAATCAGGTTTGTGGACGACACAAGACCCATCAGGGCCATGCCCCCTGACCCCCCGCTGAGAGAACCTCTAGCTAGAGTAGGGAGGTCAGCCCGTGCTACTCCTTCCTTTTAATCATGGGTTCTTCACTTCGGTGGGCTAATAACTAAGTTCGAAAATGGTCCCTTTCCATTCTCTTGAATTTCTTCACATCGAAGTACAGCCTTTGGACCCCTCTGACCGTAAAGGAGTCAACCGGCTCGCCACCTGGCGCCTCTGTCGTGACTGCCCACGAACTACGAATTGCCAGGGAGGCGGATGCCCCTTTCAGTAAAACCTGGCATAGTGCACGCCAGGGAGTTTCCCACGTTTGCCGATCCCAACCATGGGATTGCCCAGCGGTACCACGAGGAGGTGTGGGTTCCCTTGGACTGGCAGAGGCTATAACTTGCGCTTGACCAGTCCTTCCTGGAGCTAAGTTTCCTGCCAACCTATCATACCAGAGGTGGCAATACCCCCCGACACAATTATTGGTTAGCAGGATTCTCTCCGCCTACAGAGTGGCACTCGCAAGCCGAGAGGAGAAGCCCCTTCTGTAGTTGAGGACGACCCCACCAGGTTTTAGTGGCACAGCCCAAGGGCACCCTGGGAGGGCCCCTGAGGGAGAGACTAGCTCCCCCGGGTGTTCCCGCCAACCGAGAATGTCACGGACTGGCACAACCTTACAGCCATCACAGCCTGGTCCCCCGCCATTGTGATACCACCAAGGAACGGAACTGGACCTCTTAAATCACGAGGGAAAGCCCCTTCCGTAGTTGAGGCAATTCCCACCAGGATTTTGTAACACATCCAAACTGTGCATAATTTTACAGCCAATCAAGACCTGGTATAGACAGATTCCCCCTACCGTAGCTGAAGCATCCTCACCAAATACAGCCGCACAGCCGGCTATGCACACGCCTTACAGCCAATTGAAGCCTGGTTACCCTGTGACCTGGAGGCACCAGGGCCGCTGCGGAGAGCATAGCTTCTCCCGCCGGTGACATTTTACAAGGAAAAAGTCATAACTGTGCGACGACATTTCTCTAAAGTGACAAACTATAAATATAAAATATAAAATTTACGCCAACTCTTTGGCTAACTTTTAATTTATTGTGATGAAATAATGACGGCAGGTGCCAAAATAACTGATTTTGAAGTTATTGGTATTATTAAAATACTTTCAATACACACGTGCGGTGATATACCTACAATGGTGACTACCCCAGTGGCCGATGTCACTTATGTGCCTTTAGATTACGAGGTCCTGGGTTTGAATCCCGGGTAAGCCATTTACATCAGTATAATATTTAAACGTAAAATTAGAATATATAGTATGTAAGATGCCCCCCGATTGGCCTCCAGATACAAACAGGGAGCATTAAAATAACAATACTGTTACACGTAGCTCTGCATCGCTTCCCTTGCCCCATCCTGCTCGTGCGAGCCAAGAAATGCTTCAGGGGATGAATAGTAACCCGAGGAGTGCGCGGAGATTTACAAAGGAGTGCCGCTGCCGCGATAAGCCTATCGGAGCTCGAGCCGCCTTCTGTCATTGAGCGGATTGAATGTCTGAAGTTATCGTTGCAAGAATGTTGCGGTCGCCTCTCTCAGCTTGACTCGGGGTGCAGAGAACCTTCTATATCGCACCAGTGAGACTATCTAAGCCACGAAGGGCCTCAGAGCTGACAATCTAGAGTTTAGAACATTGTATGGCCTTAAGAGTGAGGTGTGCGAAGAGAGCGAAGCGACAAGTTGCGACGAAGAGTGACCAGCGGGAGTCAAGTCTGCGGACTACGAGCATCGGTAAAGTAGAGAGTGAGACTGGCGGGCGGGACTACTGAACTGGATGCGTGAATGAAAAGACAATCCGGACGATGGAAATATACCATTTTAATTAAATGTGTGGAAATCACTGGATCAGTTTACGGGATATTAGCAAGAGTGAAGACTGTGATAAATACTTTAATTGAAATGGAGATAGTAATTAAATATTTCGTTCAATAAGAATAATAAGAGTTAATAGGACACTCTGACTGGTAAATAACACATGTTTGACTGTTTGTAGCATTGAGGATAAATACAATAATTGAATTTAGTTCTTTTATAGACCTCCATCCCTCACGAACTCGGGTACGCCCATGGCGACTTGTAACACCGGATTGAAGTAGTAATTATTGATATTAAGAAAATGAAGTTAATTTTAATAGCTGTAGGCCGAAATGTTTAGACTTTTGTGTAGTCATCGCAGTAAATGTTAACGAGAAACATGTCTGTTGAATTAGAATCACTGCGATTATTAATTGTGGGACTAGGTAGCCAAATGGTTAGTATGAGCGTAAGTGTAAAATCCTTGACAGAATATGCAAGTAATCAAACTTGTAGTGTAATAAAAAGTGTAAACAAGAATGTAAATAGCCATATAACTAATGTAAGTGAATTCGTAGATAGGAAAATAGACACAGTAAATGATAATGTAGAGAAGAAAACAGATAATGTAGACAGGAAAATATAAGGCATTAGCGAGTTGGTCGTGGAGTGGAAAGATTTAGACGGCTCTTAACAGCAGGATCAAGAGAGCCGATGACAGTGAAGCGAGGTGAATATGGAGCTGCATCGGAATGAAAAGGCGGAGAAAATGGGAGATCTCCGAAAAAAACCCGCCTCGCCAGCGGCATCGTTCGGCACGATTTCCACACGCGAAAATCAGAGAATCGAACATGGATCGCCTTGGTGGGAGGCGATTAAGTGAGATAGTAAATACGAGAAATGACTGTGTGGACAAGAAAATTGACAGCGTGAATAAAAAAAAAGGACAGTTTAAGCAAAAGAATGGAAGGAATTTTTTCAGCAACTGAGTTTTACTACCACCACACCGGCAGGCAAGAATCGTGGCGATTCAGTGCAAGTCGTAAACAACGCAGCACCCTCGGAGAATAACCTACAGCTCTGCGGCATTTGTCTCAAGCAACCAGACTTCTTGGCAGGAGTACCACCAGCAATTTTAAATGGCCGCCAGCGTTAATCGCTGGTGACTCGAGCGACATTGACTGGAGTACCCCGCACTGGTGTCGGCCTTGGAGCTACATTTATGTGACCGATGCCCACCATGCCCAATTGAGAAGCCACACCCTGCGACCAGGGGAGTCACTGCAGGAACTATGGCAAGACATCGTGCGGCTGTCCCACCTATCTCTAAGTCAGCTAGGCACGTCTCAGCGTCCAGACGTCCAGTTCTGGCAGTGATGCCGAGAGGGAACGACGATGACAGCATCAAAAATACACTGAAGGATATACAGACGACCATGAAGGATATCGATTCCAGGGTCCGTGTTTCAGAGCTGCACTGCCCTCTACTCAAATAGCCTGAGTGCTGGTCCTTTTAGGGCACCAGCAGCAGCAAAAGAAGCAGCAGTGGGTGAGAGTACAAAATATTCGGAAAACTTGTAAACACCGATCTTGTGGGGCGAAGGTAGGCGACTGCTGGACGGAAGGCCCCAGTGTTCTTACATATACATTCGGTAAAACAGGATTTGAATGCAGTACTAGTGGACGAGAACATGAATAATACTCCTTGTCTGATAGTCGTCGACACTGGGGCGACCATAACAGTAGTAAGACCATATATCCCTAGGCCTTCCCCTCAACAATCACTCGACGACAGAAGAGAATACTGATATTTGACTACGGTAACAGGCGAAATCACACCAGTTAGATGTAAGAGAAGGGTGAACTTGGTGCTTGGTGACTTCAGACTAGAGCATATTTACATAGAAAAAATAGAGGATGATTGTATTTTTGGGCTTGATGTAACACGTAGGTTATGGTGCTGTATCGCTACTCTACTTAGTGTGCTACAGGTAGGCAGTACCGAATTGGTGGTGTAAATATGGAAGAATTTGCCCTCGCCACTTAACTGTTCAGTAGTCTGTTGTCAACCCACTGTGCTATTTGCTTCTAGTAAAATTGTCATTACAGGCAGATATCAAGGAAAATTTGTCAGACATTTGGGTCTAATTGAGCTGTATGCTCGTGTCTTTGCTCGAATTCGTATTGTGGTATAAATCTGCATGGTGGACTAGCATCTCAGGAAAAATACTGTTTTTTAGTTGGCGTAATTCATAAAGAGTGAATACTATTGACACCTGCTGGATTATAGGCCGCACAAATACATAAACATGTTCGCATATCACTTTTAATTCAGCTTAAGTTAAGTAGCACTGTGATATGGCTCTACCGGGGTGGATAGGGGTGTTTTACCGTGGATCAGATATATCTCACAATGGAGCGAGCGCATGCGAATGTATGAAAATACAGTAATTTTGTTTGCCGAAGGTAACAGTTTTTTTATGATTTTGTACTTGTGGTGGGTGTACCTCTACTCTAGCGCCTTCTCACGGTATATAATTTTTTTTTCCCCGCAAAGCTTACTATATGTACACTATTTGCGTGTATAAAGAGTTTTATTTTCGGACACTGGGAGCTAGAAATATTGCTGCACGTGGAGTAACCATATGGATATTTTTCCCGCTCCCTAAATTTTCTAACGTCCTGATTTTAAACTTGGGAGGAACTGGTTTTTAATGATAGCGTATATCGTATGGCGAGGGTGAATGCATGGGAACCTTCACTGTGCATATCGCATACGGCGGGGGTTACGAAGTAATTTTAACTGTGATTTTGGATTTTACGAGTAATGATTACTTTATAGAAAGATGCATAACGCATTTGTACACGACACATAATTTTTTCCAACATAAAAGCTCAACAAATATTTTGCTGAAGGGGGGCAAGAATGTTGATTAGAGGGGAAGGGGCACTCGGTGATTGATTTTTCGTTAATATTTACCCCGAAACACGCTCTTTGTATGTTTCTTTCTTGTGATGTATATTCCCACTATGGGGTTTTTACGGTATATTCGCTATCTTGCATTTCGATTCGAATACCTTCCTTTCGTTCAATAGGTCGGTTTTGATAAGCTGCATTCGAGCCATATATTAAATTTTATTGATGGGTTGCTTATGTGGAGAGCCAACAGCGATGTTTTCCCCATTCGAGCTAAACATGTGCAAACATCCTTCGAATACATTTTCTCGTTGCGGGGGCATAGATCTTTAAACTGTGATCGAATGCAGTTTAAGCCTCCACGAAACCATTGTCAATAACCAACCCAGACCCTGCCACGATTCTTGGGCGTGATTGTTGCTGGCACGATGGTGGATGCTCATCCTGAATTCTTGGTTTTGTGGGAAGTACACTTGTACCCTGCTGTGAAGGAGACTGTACACGACGGTTTATGCATGCCTCTGCAAGTTATCGCGCCTAGCAAATGCCATGCCACATTTAACACTGTTATATGTCACTCGATCTACATGATTCGAACATTCATACTTTTCGTGTCTTCGAATACATTTGGTGAATGCAAACTAAGTGTTTCAGTAGCATTACGGGTACTAAGTTAAAGCCTTTGCGAATTAGATAAGTGGCAAATATATAAATTAAAAAAAATGAAGTTCTAGTACCGTATTTTATGAGGTTATATATTAGTCCAAAGACTAGCTATCCCAAACCGATACTCCACATTTGAGCAGATTTGTAATTTCGCGGGAAAATAAATGCGTATTATGTGCATGTTTGATTATATTCTGCGACCTGATGTAACTAAATATCTGAACTTATAAGTCAGAATGCTAAAAGACGAGAGGTGAGAGAGCAATTTGTAACTTCTGGCATCAGGCTAGAAACTGTGCCGAGGGTCGGCATTGTACTCATTATATACTTTCCCTACACTAGTACACCCTGGTACACAATGCTGAAACCAAGAGCGGCAGTGATAAGGGATTAAGCGATGGTGAATAATTCGTCGGACTTAAGTTGTGGGGTGAGGTGTAACAGAATAAATACTCCATTTCAATGGAAATTTAATTAGCATTCAAACGAACAATGTTTTTGGCCAGTCTTAATTAAAGAGCTTAATACAAAAACATATCGATATAAATATGTATGCTTGTAAGTGTACTGCTGATATGAAAATATTATTTTAAAAATAGGAATGAAAAAATACATAATTCCCTACGATTATAAATATGACTGCCGGCAGCTTACTTTGCGGCTAAATCGTCAGAATAAGCGGGTACCGGCAGCTCGCCTGGCAGTGAAATCAAGAAATTAACACCACCTATTTGCTGAACAGAATCTAACAAGAGGGTGCCGACAGCACCACCTATTCTTTCAAAACATAATCAAATATGGCTGCCGCCTGGTGGCTAAATCAGCAGCTCGTCTGGTGACGACCTCCGGAAATTTAAATTTTTTTTAATACATTTTTTTATGCTATTAAAATACTTTTCAATATATTTTTTTTTATAAATGTTTGATATTTTTGGATTTTATTGGAATTGTTTCAATTTTTGGGGTTAAATGTCACCAAAGTCAAAGGCCAAGGTCGTCACATGTATCCAATATGGCCACCGGCCGACCGGAATGACAGAGTACGAACAGCTCCGACGCTCCGGTCCCAGGTCTCGATGTGCCAAAGTCCCCATAATTGCTCTACTGATGCAAATATTATTTTGACTTATAGCTAATAACTATGTCTATAAATGGCCATAGGGCTTATACATATCTACATACTTTCCTGGAGCTATAAATGATGCTTGCAAACAGAGTTTCACGAGCCTGGCCCTTAGAAATCGCAAATCATAATCGCATATGCTTATAAATATTCGCTTGCTTACAACCTGACTTGCGGAAATGTGGGGCTACTATGGTTTAAGATACAGACCCAACTGAAAAAAAAATACGAGTTCTATGATACATCGCTTACCTTTAAATATACTTAGAATGCAAACAACCATACATTTACCATACATTTTTATAAACAAAATATCCTATTCGGAATAGTTCTTGACCATACCGTAATTGAGGACATGTCCTAAATCAGGGTAGGGTGTGGTGAGGGTGTGGAGATGACGGCAACGAAGGGTGGATGAGGGGGAGGGATGGAGGTAGCGGGCTTTGGATGTGGTAGGTGCAAGTCTTTGATCAGGGGAGGGGACCATGTCTGCTTATCCTTCCGGATCCGTGGGGCCTGGCTCGCAGTCTCGAATCTTCCTGTCCTGCGCTGAGGATTAAGTGGCTCATTCCCGTGGGAGCCTCGAATCCTCTTGCTTGACTGAGGATTTTTTGGCTCTTGCTTCGAGGAGCTTCAAATCCGGTTTCCTCATCCCCCCCCCCTTTTTTTTTAAATGAAAAAAGTATTTTTTGGGCAAAATAATTCATTTCTGAAGTGATTTTTGGATTTAAACATGTTATTTTGTCGATAACATGGCCGTCACAGGCCGCCGACCGCGCCTGTGACATCATGGTAGACAACTCCGAACCCTGAAATCCTGTCCCAAAGTCATGTATATTATACTACGTACGGGGCTCATAAGAGACAGTATATGTCTATTCCGAGATGTAATTAAGTACTGAGATATCGATATCAACTTTGGTTTTTTTTAATTGGAATATACCCATTTCTCCCAATAGCATTACATTTTATTAAGCCGCGAGTTCATGACATGATTATTTTGATAACCCGAGAAGCGCTTTGTCCAGCGAAGTGTCTTCATTGCTGCTGACTTTCCACTGCATGCAAAATTTGCTTATTAAATTTATAGTTCATGTGCCTGCAGTCAGTATTTCTTGGGTCCTAATTGGAATTTTCCACCATTAGATGAAAACGTTGTTACTCCAATAGTTGATGCTTTTGTTCTGATGCTATCTTTGATGTCCTTTTACCCCAGCAGGCGATAACTTGTTACGCTGCTCCGCCGTCACAGTGCCTAAAGTGGCCCGGTACCCACCGTTTGCGACAGTAGGGTTTTTTGGACCTCGGTGTCAGGGATGCGGCGTCATTTTGTGTTTGTGGCATCTAGAATATTCGCACGTATTCGTGTTTTTTTTTCTTTGTTTTCGATTTCCTGTTTTTGTTGTTATATTGATGTATTGTTCGTTTGAAGTCGTCGTTTTTGGCAGTGGGCGTTTTTGCTGTTGGCCATCCTAACACCGCAGAAACAGTGCCAACGATGAAGAAGCCGCAGTGTTCTTTTTCACCCGCTGAAACACGACAGCGTTTCGCAGCGAGAGGCGGCAGAGACCAAAACTGCTCGCCTGGGACGAAGCTGGTCGCGGAAAAAACACGAGACACGCGACGACCGGCGCCTCGTGACTTGCAGGCCTTAATTTCCCGCCCCGTGTTCCCGAGGTGGAGCTAAACCAGCCGGGGGCAGGGGGAAAAAAATCTGAACAACCGCCGTCGAAAATGATAATTTCCGGACACCGCCGGCGAACGAGGCCAACTCCCTCGACAACCGTCAACCTCGCTCGTGTCGCCTCTGGTCACATCACCGTCTCGGGGTCAACACTGTAACCCCCCNCAGCGCTTTCGTCACTGCCAAGGACGTTCGTTTCTTACAGTCCCGAACATAAAACAGCAGCAAGGGGAAGCATTCAAATTATTAGAAGACATAACGAACGAAAGTGACGTACACAGAACACCAACAGAAATGGGAACGAGAGCTTCGAAATAGTATAGACAAAGACAGTTGGCACCCTGCGTATGCATTAAGGCATTTTTACACAATCAAATTTAACTTCAAATTTATTGAATTTAATTATTTTAATACTGTGTGGTCACTCGGACGTCATAATCGCGGCCATTTTGCCTTTCAAGCCATTGCACGACTCAAATTCCTTCAAAGATTTTCGTTTAGAACATATTCTGTATTTTCTTGAATCCAATTTTTCAACTAGAACGCCGAATTATTTAAACAGTTTAAGAATAAAATGTAGTGTCTTATTAAATTAATTTATGCGCATTTAAGCTACAAAAATATATGCATATCTTTATTTTATGCAAAGTAAATATATCATCTTAGAAATAAATACATTTGTTTTGATGTCGACAAACTATTTTCGTATAGTGAATGGTTTATAAAGGTTTAAAAAAAAGTAAAAAAAAATTATATTTTTCTATAGTGTATGGTTTATAACGGTTTAAAAAAGTAAACATTTATTTTCGTATAGTGTATGGTTTATAAAGTTATAAAAAAGTTAGTAAAGTTAATTATAATTTTTTAACTTAAAAAATTTGCAAAAAAAATTCCAGCTCACACTTTAATATTTATTGAATACCGCTGCATGTGTGAAAAACCTTTAAAAAATCTGAAGTAATAAAGCAATTTCTATCGAATTCGACCCATTGAAGTGCGAAAGAACACAATCTGTATTCATTAAGTGGAAATCAGTAGGGTTGGATTCAATCATATATTTGATTGTGTGAAATAACCTCTATTTTTTTCTTTGGAAGTATGTAACTGCATAAACCAAGGATATTTTAAAAAGATTTGAAAGAAACTTAAGTTGACTAAAATAGTATTATATTTCCGCGAGAATTAATAAATAAAATAGATAAAAGTACGGTTCCGTTGTAAAATATGTCCCTTTACCCGCACGATCATTCAGTGGGGAACGTAGTTAGGACTTTACCCAAATACTAAAAATTTCCCTCATTTTGAAAGGGTTATTATAAAAACAAAAACATATCCGAAGGTTGGTAACCTGCAAATGACCTCGATAGTTAACTAAAATAACATAACATATAAAAGCGTTTTTTCTTTGTTCGATATCGGAGAGAAAGTCTCCCTGAATGTTGACTATATATATAAATTATGAGGCAAAAATTCACCGGAAATCTCTGCTCCAAGTCAACTTGACTAGTAGGAAGCTATAGAGCAAAGTCCCAAATACCGAAACATCACACACGTGTTTTCTGTCATCATATTATAATGGTGAGGGATATGTGCGTTCGAAAAGGGCACAACTGCAGGAACTCTTAATTCGCCGTTCCATCAGACTTATCAGTTCAACGTGCCTTGGTCCACTGTCAACGATGTCACTGCTTAGTGAGTGAGTGGGAGGAGAGATTTGGGCGGCTCTTAACATAGAGGTCTTGAGAACCGATGTAAGTGAAGTGAGGTGAGTATGCGAGGGGGAAACGGGATATCCCCGAGAAAACCCGCCTACCAGCGGCGGCGTCCGGCACGATTCCCACATGCGAAAATCCGGGAGCGTCCCCACCGGGAATCGAACCTAGTTAGCCTAGGTAGGAGACGAGTATACTAACTATTATATCACCGCGACCCCCCCACTGCCTAATGGAAACGCCATGGAAGCATTAGTCCCAAGTATATCTCTGCAAGGTCCCAGAGAAACTAACTAATTGGATGGGGGCGACATGGTGGTGTAGTGGGCAGATTCCTCGCGGATTCATTCAGATTTTCGCATATGGGAAACTTGGACGTTACCGTTTTAAGATTTATTCTACTAACGTTGGGAACAAAATCAGATTTTTTATGGGAGTTTGACATAGGGAAAATTCTAGGCACAAGGTGCGCTGTGTTCAAAGAGGTCGCTTTTAAGCTGGCGGTAAATGTAGAAAATTCTATATATTTTTAAGTAAAAACTAGTGTTTTGATAGAATTGTGATATATATTTGCCCCAGCCAAAATTTTAAGGATTTACTTTACTCCGTAACTATTATTTACGTCCTCAAATGGTGGTTAGAATACCAAATAGTAAAAATACAACTGTGATTAGCATTGGCCGTTCATAAGCAAACTTAATTCAATGGGAAAACGTTACACATTTAAGTGCGAAGTAAATACAGCCGTCATAGAAAGGATTTTTAACGTCTCTCCTTTCCCTTAAGGAAACTTCACAGAAAAGTACTAAAAATTATATTTTCAATTATTTCAATATTACACTGGAAAGCCAAAAAAAAAAAAAAAAACTAGTATAGGCGTACGTATGCAAATAACTGAGGTATGGAAGCAATCAGAGTAACGCGATGCGGTCAGCAACTAGATCGGTTACTGCTGCTACAATGGCAGGTTATCAAGATTTAAGTGAGTTTGAAAGTGGTGTTATAGTCGGCGCACGAGATGGGACATAGCATCTCCGAGGTAGCGATAAAATTTAGATTTTCGCGTACGACCATCTCACGAGTGTACCGTGAATATCGGGAATCCAGTAAAACATAAATTCTTCGACGTCGCTGCGGCCGGAAAAAGATCGTGAAAGAACGAGACAAACGACGACTGACTAGAATCATTAAACGTGACAGACGTGCAACCCTTTCTCAAATTGGCACAGATTTCAATGCCGGGGCATCAACAAGTGCCAGCGTGCGAACTATTCAACGGACCATCATTGATATGGACTTTCGGAGCCGAAGGCCAACTCGTGTACCGTTGTTGACTGCACGACACAAAGCTTTACGCCTCGCCTGGGCCCGACAACACCACCATTGGACTGTTGATGACTGGAAACACGTTGCCTGGTNGACACAAAGCTTTACGCCTCGCCTGGGCCCGACAACACCACCATTGGATTGTTGATGACTAGAAACACGTTGCCTGGTCTGACGAGTCTCGTTTCCAATTGTATCGGGTGGATGGACGTGTACGGGTATGGATACATCCTCATGAATCCATGGACCCTACATGTCAACAGGNCATGAATCCATGGACCCTACATGTCACCCTACTGTTCAAGCAGGTGGAGGCTCTGTCATGGTATGGGACATGTGCAATTGGCGTGAAATGGGACCCCTGATACGTCTAGATACGACTCTGACAGGTGACAGATACGTAAGCATCCTGCCCGATCACCTGCACCCATGCATGTCCATAGTGCATTCCGACGGACGTGGACAATTCTAGCAGGACAATGCGACACCCCACACATCAAGAGTTGCTACCGAGTGGCCCCAGGAACACTCTTCTGACTTTAGACACTTCCATTAGCCACCTAAAACACCAGACATGAACATTATTGAGCATATTTGGGATGCCTTGCAACGTGCTGTTCAGAAGAGATCTCCACCGCCTCGCACTCCTATGGATTTGTGGACTGCCCTGCAGGATTCATGGCGTGACTTGCCTCCTGCATACCTTCAGACATTAGTCGAGTGCATGCCACGTCGTCTTGCGGCACTTCTGCGTTCTCGCGGGGGCCCTACACGATATTAGGCAGGTGTACCAGCAACTAGGCAGGTCTTGAGAATATCCCTCATAAATCAGTTCGTAACCTGATGCAAGAAGACGAACTGGGACAAACATGGTGTCGTGGCCAGACCAAGAAAGCGGCCACTTTCAAAGCGTGCACGCGCATAAAACAATGGATATAGTCGTGCAGTCACAGCAAAATATTTTACTCTGGACGAAACGAATGCTATTGCTGCCAATTACATATTTCGCGGCAGCCATTAAATATATTTTCAATAAACAGATATGTTAGTGAGCAATAAATGGCTTTAGTTCATGTCAATCTACGTCTTTTACGCGGTACTGTGCACCATAGCCTGTTTTTTTTTTTTAGCAGCAACAAAATTCAGCCATCGAAAGCATCAACCAAACAGATTTTGAAACCACTAACAAATCTTTCCTTTCAGTGAAGTCTGAAATCTGTGAACGTTTAATGGTAACGTTACCATTCATTAAGAGCATTGTGAGTACAGCGTTATTATAACACAAAATTATGTAACACCTTGGTTACATTAGCAAAACTGTTGCCAACATTAAAAAATATCATGGAGACAAACAGTTTCCGATAAAACAGACACAACATTCTGAGAGGGTGCAGATTAACTGACATGTCGGCCGGCGTCTCATAGTATTATTGAAACGGTATATTAACCACCAAATGTTCTAAATATCAGATTTCAGTGCGAGAAAACGCTACTCGATTCAGGAAATTGTTGTTTCATTACAAGCAGTTTCCATTTAGTTTGGAATAAAATTTTCAAATATAGACTCTTAGGTATGTTCAAGAGTCAATATGTCTTGATATAATAATGAAAATACTTGATCATTTGGAAAATATTATTAATTATGTTTCCAGCATAAATATGAGCAATTTAACTCAAATCTTAAATCGTACAAATTTCAAAAGGTCTTTTTGTCACGAAGTTTGGTTTCAGCTGAAATGTTTTTTAAAGTCACCAGTAAAGACATGTTACAATTTCTTTGAAATCCGATACCAGATTCATTTGATGTGCGATTTTAACATCTGGCATTTTATACTTAAAATTTTTCCTAAAAAGTTAAAACTGAAAAACATTTGAACAAATAAATTTCCAAGAAAATATTCTTTACGACCTGTTGGTATGGAAAATTATTTTGAGCTGTATCCTAAAGCCTTAATTTTGTTCAATTTTAAAATTTGCACAAAAAATATATAAAATTACAACTTTGATAGATCTTTTCATTCGTTTTTTAAAAGTAATTTTCCTCCCACTTCATGCCTTTTTTCATCAGATTATTATTTCATAACACAATGAAAAATTATGTAATGTGCTAAAAATGTAGAAAATAAATTTTATGCTCCTGAACGCCCTTAACGTCGCATATCTCNTGAAAAATTATGTAATGTGCTAAAAATGTAGAAAATAAATTTTATGCTCCTGAACGCCCTTAACGTCGCATATCTCCCTCAATAACCACTGCAGGTCACGAGTGTAATTGTTTTCTACCTACTTTTGTATAGTGATACATCTCACAGAGAAAGAATCTCGAGTTCAGAACAATCACATATAAAACAGCAAGCACAGGTATACTGACCGACGGTTCATACTTGCTGAAGCGAAAATATATGCTGAATGTCACTTTCTGTAGCTGCTCTTTCTTTTGCCAGCAGTGCGCAGAGCCTTGGAACTATAAAATACACACATAATGATCCTTCCTCCATCGGTTCAACTACTCCCATAGTACATAGTGCCAGCATCCCCTGCCTTCATCGCATTAACGGCTGCATCGAGGAACACAATCTGTTCGCAAATATTGACCGATAGATAAACGATTCAGCAGTCAAGTTTACCCTGGTAGAAGCCATTTTCCGGCGCGCAGAATGCCTCATGCATTCCAGGCAACAAACATGAGATGCACTACAGTGTACATAATACCTACTCAGTACGATAAATGTATTTGGTAACCACTCACTTTCAAGCTGGTAAGAGTATTTTGGAATCAAATAGAAGAAACGAATACATCTTACTTAATTTTCTGTGGTATTTTTCTAATTCCGAACAAATTTCCGATATCCCCTCCCCCTCTCCGTCTTTTCTTCATAATTTTCATTATACTTCTAAACTTCAATATCTTTTCTTTTTTTTCAATTTGTTTACTGTTAGTATAATCTGTCTGTTATGTCATGTGTTTCGTAAAATATTTTACTAAAATGTTGGTAACACACGCAGGTGATAAATTTAGACCTAATCGGCGTTACTGTGCATGGTGTAAACCGCATCAACATTAAAGATATTCACCAACTCGACTCTGTGGAACGAAAATCCACACGTGGTTCCCATCTGAGGTGTAGAAGAGGAGACTGGCACTAATCGGAGCTGGCTGTCCTACTCGAGGGACTGAACTGTCGCTCCGGCCAGCACGAAGAACGGATGAGAGAGCCGATGAGGGTGATGTGAGGTGAGTATTGAGCAGCGCCGGAATGAAAGGGTGGGGGAAACGGAAGATCCCCAAGAAAACCTACCTACCAGTAGCATCGTCTGGCACTTGCGAAAATTCGGCAGTGGCCCAGCCGGGGGTGAGCGTGAAGAGATTATGGTTGGGGTGGAGAGGNACGATAGTGTCCGTCGCTCTCCCCATGAGGTACCCCCACACACCTCGGGCCGGCAATTTGCAGTGCGGGATGCGCTCTGGACTATGCCGAAACAACACTGTACACATATGCACTCACTTTGTGTCCGTTGGTCTCAACGCACTCATATATTGTCCCAATATATTTCCCTATTAAAAAAGCACTCCAGGACTTGGGATAAAACCAGCGAAAAAATAAATGAGAGGTCAGTGAAAAACCTACTGAGATATGTGTCCCGTAACAAATGTGTCCCGTAACAAAAAAAAAAAAAAAATTTATCTAAAAAATTTTATTACATTTTTTTTTAATTATTGAAAAATTATTGGCAGTCCAACGAAGATGAGAAAAACTCCAAAAATTTATAAACACATGACAAACGAGAAAAACCAATATGGCGGACATTGGTGTTGACGCCTACCAAAATGGCGGACTTCACAGACCAAAATAGCAGATGGCTGCACCTACCAATATAGCAGACTGCACTGACCAAGATGGCAGACAGTTCCACCTACCAATGTAGCAGATTGCACCGACCAAGATGGCGAATGGATACACCTACCAATATGGCAGACTGCACCTACCAATATGGCGGATTGCACCAACCAAGATGGCAGATTGGACCGACCAAGATGGCAGACTGGACCGACCAAGATGGCAGACTGGACCGACCAAGATGGCAGACTGGACCGATCAAGATGGCAGACTGGACCGACCAAGATGGCGGACTGAACCGACCAAGATGGCGGACTGGACCGACCAAGATAACAGATCACTGCACCTACCAAGATGGCAGATGGCACCTACCAAGATGGCAGATGGCACCTACTAATACAGCATATGCATGCACCGACCAAGATGACGAACTGCACCGACCAAGATAGCAGACTGTACCTACCACGATGGCGGACGGCTGCACTTACCAATATGGCGGACTGCACGGACCAAAATGGCGAACAGCTGCACCTACCACGGTGGCAGATGGTGGCTGTGAAGCCTATCAATATATCAGACTGCACCAACTAAGATTGCGGACTGCACCAACCAAAATGGCTGACAGTAGCTGTGACGCCTACCAAGATGGTGGACTGCATCTACCAAGATGGTGGAATGAATATTGGTGGATGGGGTGTAGGGAACCTCCAAAAATTTAATATTTTTTAAATAAATTATTTAAGTATANTGGAATGAATATTGGTGGATGGGGTGTAGGGAACCTCCAAAAATTTAATATTTTTTAAATAAATTATTTAAGTATATTTTTTAATATTTTTAAATATAATTTTTATATACATTTTTTGTATTTTTATTTTTTTTGTGAGATTTTTGGGGTTAAAGGTCACCGGGGCCAAGGGCAGGGCAAGGTTACTTGGATACAATATGGCTGCGGGCCGACCGGAATACCAGAGCATGAACGCTCCGACGCTCCGGTCCCAGGTCCCGATGTGCCCAAGTCCCCATAATCCCTCTACTGATCTAATTTAATGGTGGTCTCTCACCCACAAGTTTATTTCACTTCATACTTAGAGTTATGTTGTCAATAAAAATGGAAGTCTCATTTATTTGGCTTCATTTTGCAGCAATTACTGTATTATTTCTCAGATTATATGACCTATCCACAATTGCTTCAGGGTTTTGTTTTCAAAGGCCGCCCTACTAACTTAGGTGTCTGCCAGACATCCCACCCAACACCCTCCTTCCAGACTCGGAGCACAATACTCCCTGTCCATTTTTTTTGTTACTCCCTTTTCCGAAAATTTTACTGCCCATACCTCCACAATCCTCTTTAACACACTTACTGCAACCGCGCAACCGCTTCCTCTAGCGGAAACCAAAGGAGGTGGCACACAGTTTGCCCTTACAAGCAATGCTCTAAGCGACTACAGCGGAATTCTAAGCAAAGTGTTAAATTTGCATTGTAATGAATTTTTAATCAGCTCTGGCGCTTGGCCTTTCGCAGCTGATGTAAGGGAGCTTGCGAATTTTTTTTTAAATAACTGCGCGACTTTTCAAGAAAATTGTACCTGTAAAGCACCAATGCTATTTTGTTTTCTGATTTCTGAGCAAGCTACAATACAGAGAAACTAGAAATTACTAAAATAACTGAATTATCCCACTATCTACTACATTTATATTTCCAAGTAATTTTATTGAGAATGTCCATGGGTCTAAGAGAAAAGATTTTAATTCAAAATCGATTAAGCATACATCGATTAAGCGAAGAAAAAGACCGTGAAGATCGTGTATGTAGTTTCAACCATTAAAAATAATTCCAGCAAATGTTATTATACACAGCGGAAATTTTTTGTCCGTTTTACAAACAAGTCTTTTTAAACTAGCTGCCAACATTTTTCTTGAAATACAACTAAAATATTGTAATCTTACAACACTCTGTCTTACGAAACACACAAAACTGTCTCCATGTTTATAATGAAATGTTATAGTCTACTTGCTTATGAAAGTTACATTTTTGAGGCGCCGGCATAGTCCTTCCGTCTAGCAGTTTATGGTCTGATGCTATTATTTTATTGGTGGAACATACAAAATAATTCAAAGCAGTCGTCCATACAGTTGAAAAGTTTTCACACCATAGTATCTAACAAGACCATTGTCGAGCGTGCAGTCTGTCTTGAAACAGTGCATCTAAACAGGAAGGGTAGTCATTGTTTTAAGAAACAAACAAGACGTCGGGAAAGAGGGGCAAATCAACTTTAAAAAAAAAAATGGTATTGAACACCCCGCGCAGGCCCCGAACAACAGTTTTTGCTGTAGAAATGAATACAAAGGACACAATAAGAAAACAAGTCCATTGCATTTTTATAGATAATTTCCCGACTGGACACACGCCGTTCTGAGGTAGACAATAAACTACGCAAGAAACTGCCTTCGATCACACATTAGGACAAAACAGGAGAGTGCATAATTTATTGTGAAACAATCATCAATGCTACGGCAAGGTAAACGTTACCTGATCGTAATTAACTGTAGAATGTAAAAAAAAAAAAAACATTGCAGCACTTATATCAGAGTCGTTAAAACACTACTGAAATGTTATACAGTAAAACACGGAATAGCTTTTTCTTTTTTTCAATTATTATATTCAAAATACGTAAGCGTATATCCTACACTTACGGCGATGTAACAGCAGATGTAAACAAACTCACACTTGGCGCAAAGAATTAACAACATCTGAAAAATACAAACACCACGATGTTGCAACACAACACCGTTGCTATCGTGAAATGGACCAGAAAGTTGTTCGAAACAATTTCATACACGACTACATTGCAGCAAATGGCTAAACGTCGACAAAGAGCCTCACGTCAGCTGATCGAGATCCTGGTTCCACAACATAACTCAGTAAAACAATAGTCGAAAGCCACACAAGTGTGTGTGTTTTCGTAATGATTTCTCATTGGCTCCCGTTGAGCACTGGAGGCGGAGTCTGCTTATAGTTTGTTTAATCTAGGCAGGAATGTCCTTATGTCTGCTGGACACACATTTACTGCTGTTCTCTGCATTTTATTATTGATGTTCAGAGACCCCAATCTGGCTCGCTGTTATGATTATTTAGTTTTGTAAACTGGCCCGTGGCCTCCTCCACAGGTATTGTTGCGACAGGTTGTGCACAAAGGGGCCGTGTATAACAACAGATGGTCTTGTCGCGTATAGACTATTCACGGTTAAGTGAACACTTTTTAAGGCCATGCTAAATTTTTCCTCTCAGCCAATTTCTATCAATTATAATAAATATCGCCATGTGACTAATAAAGAGTGTATACATTTCACCTCTCTCAAAAGTTAACGCCCTAGGCTGCAATATAATACATTTATTAGTGGTTAATGCCTGTTGGGAGTACCTTAGAAAGTGCTCACTTTACCGTGAACAACCAATATCATTACTTACAGAAACACCCTCGTATATGCGGAGCTCGTATGGTGGTCGGAATAACTACTAGCACACAAATGCACGCAGGAATAACGTATCTAAGAAAACCCACATGTGAAGGCATTGGTGGCAACCAAACGAGAACACACTTTTCACGAACATCAACGTGATATTACAGACAATAATTGGACCTACGTGCAATTAATTTGTACAACCTCGCATGCCACCTTCTGGGTTAATTTGAGAAACTAGGTCTGAAAAACCACCAAAATTTATCCAGCGATGCACATTATTTACAGCACGGCACGTGGAAATGTTCGTGCCAGTATAATTTTTTTAATTCCGTGCAGAGTGAGGATTTGAACAAACGGCGGGGGTTCGGAAACGGCAAGCAGTGCAAACACTGGCTCCGGCCATCTCGACCTGCCAGCGGTCTACAGATAAATGCGGGGGTTAGATGAGTCCATCCGGGAGTCAAACACGAGCGGGCAGACAAGGCACATCGACCCACTCCTCACCGCTCTAGCCTCCTGCAGGACTTGACCGACGACGACACGTGCCCCGCCACGTCGGGAAAAAATTACCCCCTGAACTGCCGCGGATACACTGGCCAGTTATCTTGAACTCTTTCCTCGAACCACGGACTTCCGTAACGCGAATTTACTGATCATCCAGCAAAGCTGTTACTACACGAAGCAAAATATAAAAAAAATTTGCACGACACCTCGCAAATGTTAAGCTAATTACATACGGAACGTGGTCACACGCAGTTCGCACAGGCGGTTTGCGGTAAACCGACCACGTACGACAACACTGTTTAATATCTACTTGTCTCTTAATTGTATATACTTCCACCATTTGCAAAATTAAAATGTGCCGTAGGCCTGATCGCTTTATTTATGCGTCGCGTCGGTCAAGTAAAACTGTTAAATTACTATAAAATTAATTATTTTATACGTTTGTTTATACATTGAAAACAGAAAGCAACAGAAATGACTTCAGTATTCGTCAAATATTTACCTGGTACTTTTAATTCAACGTTAAGACATGGGACTACTTTCCCTTCGTCGTTACCAACTATACTGGGCGCATGCCAATCACTATGCCTGTTAAAATATATTCAGGTTGGAGCAGTGAAATTTTTCTGATGTTGATTTCAAAAGAGCTCAATTAACCGTGAACAGATTGTAGCTCAGTTTGACCTAGCAAGAGAGTAGCTGATTTGATGGCACAGGTGAATCAATTAATAGCCACGATATTAATTTAAAAGCTCCTGAAAAATATTTTTTGTATTGCACTAGTGGATTGTAATCAATGTGAATCAGCTACCTTCATATTTTACAATGCTGACAGAACTCAACCAAGTATCTTAAAACTCCGGAATATTTTTACTGCAGTACGTGTCGCTTTGTTCCNTACAATGCTGACAGAACTCAACCAAGTATCTTAAAACTCCGGAATATTTTTACTGCAGTACGTGTCGCTTTGTTCCTCTTTGCACAGTTCAAATGCACGATTTACAAATATACGTCATTCATGGTTACTACAAACTTTTCTGAAGCCCTGCTTAAGTTCTACTTTTGATTACCAATTACGTATTCTTCCACTACATGTAAAGATAAACACTGCCATGCGACTACGTTTTAACTGCCAAATGCTTTGTTTACTGTTTTCAGAAGTTCAAAGAATTTTGTCATATTTCAAAAACCATTTCGTACGAATTTTCACAGTTTAGACTTATATCCCTATTTAGGTCAGTTTTATGACTTTTTAATAATGCCTATATTGACGATAGTTCTTACGGATATTATTTTACATTAACATATTTGTTATACACGGCATTACACGTACACGTTAATATTTTGCCGCGACTGTGTTTAACCCTGTTAAAACTGCGTAGGAAAGAACTGTAGTATTTAACCTCTTGTTATTAATATGTGTTGGGTTATTTCTTTAAAAGGACGGCCTCAGTTGGAATAAAAATTAAAACGAAGGAACAACTAGTGCAACGAAAAGACACGGTAAATTCAAGCACGCAACTTATGTCACTTATTTATTGTACGTAGCAGCGACAAACTTAAAGTTAGTGGTGAGCATGCACACAAATAGGCCTACCGTAACTTTTATTCCGCTCATATTTCTATGCATTGGTACTTACTGCTTTATAGGTTTATTTAATTATTTATGAAAATTTATCTGGCTGGGTTTGTTGGGGTTGTGGCAAACTATCCAAACCACAGAAACGTAAGCACGTTACACAATTGTGTTTCAAACACCTGGGGCAAGGTTACAACGTTGTGATAAATAAACAGACGTGACTTTCAAACTATTAATTTCGTCATAAAAACAGTTCACGGTTAAAACGTATTAATTTTGCACGTCCGACATTTGCAATTACACACACGCACACACTGGTCCAACGTAACGTAATAGTAACAATGCTCTTTAACACACAGCGGTCATGACGCACTTTACAGTATATTTATTCTTACCGCAGAAAAACCGATTGCTCACAACATCGTAACTTGTCTAGGTAAAAAAACACAACGTGTACAAACCTGATACTTCTTTCTGAAATACGCCATGTCATATCGCTAGTAGCCACTTCTGCCAACTTGCGATTCGTAACCGTCCCACCCGCCATCACATCTAAATATATTATAAGTATTCAAACAATAAAACCTCGTTTCAGTTATAAATTACAAATTCAAAAATCATTATTTTTACTGTAATAAGTATGAAATTTGCTAAAATTGAAAACATGTATAATTTTCTTGCNCAAATTCAAAAATCATTATTTTTACTGTAATAAGTATGAAATTTGCTAAAATTGAAAACATGTATAATTTTCTTGCTACTACTAACGGTGCGAAACTTCCCGAGGGAGAGAGGGAGAGGGAGGGAGAGAGAGAGAGAGAGAGAGAGAGAGAAAGAAAGAGAGAGAGAGAGAAGCTCTGCTCCGCCTATTTGTTTCTTTCTCAGACAAAAAAAAAACCTGTGTCACTAGGGCTTACGCACCGTAATTTGCGCTGATATTTCTAACTGTAACAATGATATATGTTTCCTTCAGTGCTACCNCACTAGGGCTTACGCACCGTAATTTGCGCTGATATTTCTAACTGTAACAATGATATATGTTTCCTTCAGTGCTACCTAAAAATTTAAATTCATCACTAGGGAACGTTTAATTTACAAATAACATACCAATAAAACTAGGTTAAAACAATATTTTATCTGTGAACTATTTCTTACTATTCGTTGCCAACACCGCTGCTCTCGCTGTTTTTAATTCGTATTTAATACGAAATAAATATTACAAGTTACAGAAGATACTAAGTTAAAGTTTCATTTATTCAAGAATACAATACTTTAAAGTTAATCATAGTGTTAAATTGGTATTAACAAGTTATTTAAAACACAGGTTGACAAGTTACTACTAGAGTGATTTTTAAAAGACTCGTTTCAAAACATCCGACGGAACCGTGAATGGACTATATATATATATATATATATATATATATATATATATNGGTTAATACACAGTTGGTCACGTAACGATGATCAATACAATTGCTTGTTTCATGCGACTTACACAAAAAAATATAACATGTTCTATCTCATAATCCCGCGCAAGATATGTCTTGCACAATAAATTATCGTACCAAATATAGTGCAAGGTCTTGCATGGATTTGCCAGTGTTGTCAACTTTCAGACAGAGAATTCCACTAGGTAAGATGTGAAAATCTACCAGAATCCACTTTATTATGAAAATCCATACAAGCATTGCCCACTACAATCCACTGAGTTGGCAACACACGGTCCGTTTTGCACGCATCTTGCATAATGTAAAAGCTGTTTAAATATAGTCCCACCACACAGTAGATAAGTACACAGAGACTAAGTGATGTAGCGGTTCCTTTGATGTGGGCGAACCCATTCTCTGATTGGCTGAGCGAATCTCTGGGGACGGGCCTTATGCCTGATTGGCTACCGCATGATGCGAAAGATTCACTATTGCCTGGACTGCTGGCTGGCCAGTAGGTTATAAGGCGGTGATTGGCGAATGGTGTTCCAACATTTCACTGGCCCGTGACGCCATTTTGCTGGCGTGTGCGGCTGGAATTCGCCGTAAAAGCGGTTGCTTCATCTTTGTATTCTTAAGCAGAAAGTGAAAGAAAAATGAGCAAGTGAAGAGATTCGGGCGGCTCTTAACAGCGAGGTCTTGAGAGGCGATGAGGGTGATTGAGGTGAGTATAGAGCAGCGCCTGAGTGAAAGGGCGGGGGAAACGGGAGATCCCCGAGAAAATCCGCCGACCAGCGGCATCGTCCGGCACGATTCCCACGTGCGAAAATCCGGCGGCGACCCCGCCGGGAGTCGAACACCTGTTCGATTGGTAAGAGGCGAGTAGTCTAACCACTACACCACCGCGGCACGCTCACCCCTAGAAAAATAACTAATATGGATTAGGTTACGTTACATTGCGCCGCCTTGGTTACATAAGAATTGACTTGGAGGAATACCACAATGAAATTAAGAGTATCGATTTATTAATTTAAAAATGTTCTAGACCAAAATGACGTACTCTTGGTATTCGAGCACGCGTCATACGCCTCAAATAGGCCTATAGTGTATTTTGAGCATATAGGTCATTCACGGTTACTTCACACCTTTCTGAGGCCCTGCTAAGGTTCTACTTCCAGAATATTCCTCCGCTTCATGCAAACAAAGCTTAACCAAGACTAGAAAATTACACAAAGGGACAACACACCCCATTCGTGCGCACTCAGTGTTAACGATATTTTGAATGAGAACTATTTCTTACTACGCATCACCAGCCCAAATATTTTCTCCCTGTTTTTATTTACATTGAATATAAATTAAATGTTATAGTTTATAAATAAAATATAAGTGGAAGTTAAATTTGACCAAAAATAAGGCACTTTTATGTTAACACGAGTATAAAACACAAGTGATACATGGCATATTTAGGAAAGCACTTCATTCATGGGGTGATTTTTCAAAGGTTTGATTCAGAAAGTGTGGAGAAACCACGAATAGACTATACTCCAGGAGCGATGTACGCCTCAAGCGCAGTGTGCTTGCAGTCGTACGTCAGGAGCACGCTGCTCATCAAGCACTACGTCTCAAGCTAGTAGCCGACCTCATGATTTTACTTCGCTGGCGTTCTAAGAAACATTATCTGAGATAAAAAAAAAAGTTAAGTCTTTACTCTGTTATGGCGGTATTGCAGACTTCACTAAACTTGCTATGGTTCAGTGAACAGAATTGCCGTTATCAGTTTGCACGAGGCCACACGCAGTAGGTGCTCGCCAATGGTGTATAGTGAGGGCGGGTCCTAGCAGGGCGCCGAGCGAGGACTAGAAACTAGACATGGCGGAGGGAGGGGTTTTACCAGTGGGCACGCCCTGCGCGCCATCTATTATTCAATCAGCGCGGCGGTGCGGGCCGTACTCCAAACGTGATTACCATCCCATCGTTAACGTCGCTGGTAATTTGCTTTATGGATTCCGTGGTCGTGGTGATAACGCCGGCCGGACANGCCGGACACGACACACACTCACACACACGCGCGCACGCAGCCGCTAACACTCCCGAGGGTCGCTGGTTCCAACCCAGGGGTGCGAATCTCATTCGCTCTCTTCGCTTATCGGGAGACCAACGTCGTGGAAACAGTAACCGTAACATGGCACTAGGTTCAGTGGTCACCTGTCTATATATAGCCTGTCTCGCGAACGCATGCACATTTCCTTTTTAACGCTTCTGAAGGTAGGCTATTCACGAAAAACTGAGAACTTTAAAAACCATGATTAGTATCTATTTTTCTTCTCATTGTGTATCCTTGTACTATATGCAAAATTACTCTGCTGCGAACAGCCTCTAGTTCTGTGCACAGCTGTTTTCATGGTTATAGCGGTGTCTTCCCCTGCCACTACGATGTTTTCATAAACACACTCAGCTGATTATCAACATGCACAGTATGTGAGCAAAAATATTTTGCCATGGAAATAACTGTGCACACAACTACTTTCAGAACTGTCAAAAAAGTGCACTCGTTCGTGGGACAGACTATATCAGCATATCGAAAACTCAGCTATGCCAGGATAGCGATTTTCAAGTAATTGGGCTCCCAAACAACTTGAAAGTGAACGATAATCGCGTCCCAGCATAAATGTAGCCAACCTCAGACAGAGAATTCTACTAGATTAAAAGTGAAAATCCACCAGAATCCACCACTTAGGAAAGCCCACATAATAATTTTTCCAATGACAACAATACACAAACTTGTCATTCAACTTGGAAGCAACTGTTANTTAGGAAAGCCCACATAATAATTTTTCCAATGACAACAATACACAAACTTGTCATTCAACTTGGAAGCAACTGTTAAAAATATTAAAAAATAATTTCACATAATTAATTTGCATTAAAAGCTCATGCTTAGTATTTGTTGTTAATGCCAAAACTAACAAGGAACGAAAACAGCAACGATTATGTAAAAAAGCATAATGAGGCAATTCCCCAAATTCATGAATAAAAGTTACAGAAATTAAAAAAAAAAAATCACTAGATTACCTATTGGACTAAGAGATTTTAGCAGCTAGGTAAGAATTAAAAACCCACCAGTTCTGGTGCAAATTCCACTNTTAGGAAAGCCCACATAATAATTTTTCCAATGACAACAATACACAAACTTGTCATTCAACTTGGAAGCAACTGTTTAAAATATTAAAAAATAATTTCACATAATTAATTTGCATTAAAAGCTCATGCTTAGTATTTGTTGTTAATGCCAAAACTAACAAGGAACGAAAACAGCAACGATTATGTAAAAAAGCATAATGAGGCAATTCCCCAAATTCATGAATAAAAGTTACAGAAATTAAAAAAAAAAAAATCACTTGATTACCTATTGGACTAAGAGATTTTAGCAGCTAGGTAAGAATTAAAAACCCACCAGTTCTGGTGCAAATTCCACTNGATTACCTATTGGACTAAGAGATTTTAGCAGCTAGGTAAGAATTAAAAACCCACCAGTTCTGGTGCAAATTCCACTTAGTTGGCAACACTGCACGAGTACTTGAACCGGCGGTGGTCGCCGATTTACGGTGAATTTCCCTGAATATGAGGAGATTCCACGCTGTGGCCTAGAAACGATTTCTTGCACGAGGATAACAAGAGGAATAGAATACTTTTCTCACAGCCACCCAGCATTATAAACTCAGGACAACAGTTAATTTGGAAAAATTATGCTTCTGATTCAAACGAATATTGGTTATGTCNCCCAGCATTATAAACTCAGGACAACAGTTAATTTGGAAAAATTATGCTTCTGATTCAAACGAATATTGGTTATGTCACACAAATCATACTTGGTTTTCTTATATTTAGATAAACACACGATATAATGCTACGAGTGATGGTTACAATCTGGACAGTTTAAGTGTTGAAACCCACATTTTATGAATANAAACACACGATATAATGCTACGAGTGATGGTTACAATCTGGACAGTTTAAGTGTTGAAACCCACATTTTATGAATATTGGAAAGAAGAAATATAGCAGGCGTGTTAAGTCAGCTTGAAAATCTTAGGGTAAGTGTTTCTGCCACTGAACGCCCTGAGCATGCCCACTCAAGCAACATTTCCTGCTACATGTAATGCCTGGACGTACGGAATGTGTATTTTTTTTTTAACGCATGTCTGCCATGCGAGTAGCATTATTCTGACAAGCGCAATGGGGTTTTGATTCCACTGTTACTGGTTCGGAAAAGACGAACAACTTGGAACACTACAGAAAATTCAACTCTTGTGGACAAATAATGCTGAATTGCTATTTATGCATTTGTACAGTATTGTAAACAGAGAATGTTCTGATACTATTTTAAAAGTCGATAAATGAACATAGCATTTTTATGGAGCTCTACGTTTGTACGAAGGCGAACCAAGAATACGACAGAGTGCTATCGACTGCGAGTAGTAGAGGATCGACAACACCATCACAGGCAAAGGCAGCGCCATCTACATCTTCGGCTATACGATTTGCATGTATTTCGGAAGTAAACACGACCGCAAGAGTAGCTGTCAGTGTTGGCGCAGTGACGAGGTGCTCGCCTCCCACTACGCTGCCCGGCGACACGACAGACGTAAATGTACGAGCAGCCCCTCTCGTGCAATATTTACCTGCGAAAAGTGTTCTCCACATTTCGGGTGTAGATGCCCGGAAGACGTACGTCGATATTGGCCGATGCTGTTTCCCTTCTCCTTGGCGCGAAATGGGTTCGAAGCCCGTACACGTTGACGGAAAAATATGTCGAATTTGCAATCCCACTAAAATACAATTTGAAAAGTTTTAAAAGTTTTTGGTGAATGGCGAAAGTGTATTTATAGTTAGTACATCAGAGCGTAACAAAATTCTTTTTTTTTTTTTTATAAAATATACATATTTTTAATAGATCAAACAACTGACTGACTTCATAATTTTTCTTTCTAATAGTCTGTATTTTTCAAATTTCTGAAATTAAAAAAAAAATACGGTCACTTAAAACCAATATGGCCGCCGTCAAACAAGAATGGCAGAACATGAGCTATACAACTTCAAGAAGGCGATCAGACCCATCTCCAAATGGCTTCCTGCACGCACGCGAACCTACCAGAAATATCTACCATCTACGGAACTCTATAGTCGACGGGTTACTTATTTACTGTCAAGAAGACTATGACGACGTTAAAATATTTCATCTTCCCTTAAAGAGGGTTGGTTTCCCGGATAGCTCGGCCAGCCCTAGTGTGTTCTAAAAGGCGTCTGTAATGTAAAAGGCGGCTGAAAAATTGTTTTCAGCTGCGAAAAGCATTGTGGGTTAACGGAATTTCCGTACACGCGTGGGCATTGCAGNGCGGCTGAAAAATTGTTTTCAGCTGCGAAAAGCATTGTGGGTTAACGGAATTTCCGTACACGCGTGGGCATTGCAAGCTATTCCTCACACGCATCTTTTCGGTACTTGTGCACATTTTCAATGAGTGCAAGTCTAAGAACGCTTTTATATGCTAGTAATACCACATTTATCAGAGAGGTATACAAGAAGCATTACTGAAGTAAAAAATTAAAACAATGAATAATTACACGTGCCGAGGTTCGGAAAGATAAAATATTAAGATTAAAATATGGTCGGATTACAAAAAAATATTCTACTATACTCTGCAAGACATTTTTGGCTACAGTTATGGTAAACATAAATGTGTGCGCCGAAAGTATTAATGCAAAGTAATGGAATAAGAACGAAACAAACTTATTTATTACAGCTATCCTGCGAATACATTAATCGTTAGGAAATAATACACACACGCGTTCTATTAATTCAGCATCATATTGAAAATGTGACTTCTTTGGTTTATGAAACCTTGCACTCAATATAACATTGTAAGACCGTTGCATGGAAATTAATTAATTTATTCATTCATGACTTATTTTATACAAGTGGCTAAGATAAGGCACAACCACCTTGTCTTACACTTAGCAACTGACAAAAATAAATAAGACAAAATAAAACACACACAGATAGCAAATCACGAAGGTATGAAACTAAGAGTACCATATGAATTACAGTAAAACAAAAGACAACACATACCGACAGCAAGATCATTAAGTTATAAAACTTAGGATAACAAAATAAGTTACAATAAATTTAAATGCCACTAATAACACATAAAGTATTCGTAATTTTTATTAGAACGATTTAAAATACCGAAAAATTACTAGCTGTAAGTTACAGTTGTTAAATACTGAATATGAATATAAAAGAAAACAAGGTCGGGGGGCGGGGGCCATCCCAGATATAGTAGATAAAAACAAAAAAATTACAGCGAATAAATCTAAAATAAATAAATTAATAAATACAACTAATCATCACAGAAACTAACTCGCAAATTAATGAATGGCCTAATTATAAATTCCAGGCCTGGCAAACATGAAAGTAGTGTATGCACTGAGTAAAGCTGGAAAATAACTAATTATACTTATCGAGAAAGTACAACCTCATTTCCTCCAATTCTTTCGAAAATATTAAACTGGGCCAAAAGGTTACGTGATTTATAATGTGCACACAAATAAAGAAAACACGGAAGAACGCTAGTAATAATTTGTTGCAAGTTTCCTGCTCCAGTGCTCCTTTCTCTCCAGTTTTCCCGCGCAGGCGATCAAACCCGTGACTTCTCACAGATTATTTTTCCGAGGCAAACTTTGAAGAAGGAAATTGTACAGTTTTGCCGACTATGTGGAATTTCCACCAGAACTGGTGGGTTTTTAATTCTTACCTAGCGGCTAAAATATTTTACTGAATGGGTAATCTAGTGATTTTTTTTTTAAATTTCTGTAACTTTTATTCATTAACTAGGGGAATTGCCTCATTCTGCTTTTTTTTTACGTCATCGTTGCTGTTTTCATTCCTTGTTAGTTTTGTCATTAACGACAAATACTAAACATGAGGTTTTTATGCCACTTAAATTATGTGAAATTATTTTTAATATGTTAAACAATTGCTTCAAGTCGAATGACAAGTTTGTGTATTGTTGTCATTGGAAAAATTATTATGTGGGCTTTCCTAAGTGGTGGAATCTGGCGGATTTTCCTTTTTAATCACGTGCAGCAGTAACGTTTCAAGCGGTAACGTTTCAAGCGGTATCGTGTGCGGAGGGCTGTTTACAGGTACTAATACCCAATGGCCGAAGGTGTTGGCGGTTGCAAAACATTCTTGATAACTCGTGTGCGCAAGTATTTCGAACGCACGGAGACTAATAACCCATTACTTTAACACATGAAATCAATTTTCACTGTAAATACTATTGCTCATCCGTACCATATTTCTTGATACATTACATGAAGTACCGAGCGGGGTGGCGCAGTGATAACTCACTGGACTCTCATTCGGGAGGACCCGGATTCGATTCCCGGTCCAACCATCCCGATTTCGGTTTATCATGGTTTCCCGAAATCACTCCAGGCGAATGCTGGGATGGGTCGCTTACAAAGGCGATGGCAGATTCCTTCCCCAAGCCCTCTTCCTTCAAGCAACTTGCTCCGTCTGTAACAACCTCGCTGTCTACGATACGTTAAGCCCTACCTACCTACCNCCCTCTTCCTTCAAGCAACTTGCTCCGTCTGTAACAACCTCGCTGTCTACGATACGTTAAGCCCTACCTACCTACCTTATATATAGTAACTGTCAATGATGGAATTAGTTTGTTAAAATAAAATATCTCATTTACATATTTTATAACACGTATTGTAATATCACATGTTCGTTATCCAACAACTCATTTTAGAGCAGAGCGACGTGAATATCTGTTGTATTTGTATATTTTATTTCAACGTTTGTTTTTATATATAATAAACATATTTACCTTACTAAAAATTTCACAGTTAGCTTTGATCGGCGCATACATAAAGTTATAGGGTCAACGGCAGTGTAATATTCTCATGCGGCGGAATGGTATCAACATGAAAAAGAAACGTTCTGCGCTGGGCTTTTCAAAGTGATCAATTAAAAACCACGAACAGCCAGCCACACTCTCCTCCTTCCATCAGAACGAAAGCGATGTAAGCGAGGGCGTTAACACGCACCATTAATGTTATCAGTAATTCACAGGCAGGCAGGCAGACCGGGGCGGAGCGACGGTAAACCAGAGGCGCCAGTTTTCGTTCCCAGAGGCCCGCGGCAGCCGCTGCCACTCGCAGTTGCCAACTTCACTGTTTTCTCACCAGATCTAGTGATTTCAGACGATAGTCTTGGTGGCAAAATGTCGTACCGTAAGGGTCACTTTGTGACACAAAAAAAATNGATCTAGTGATTTCAGACGATAGTCTTGGTGGCAAAATGTCGTACCGTAAGGGTCACTTTGTGACACAAAAAAAATTCCCATTTAAAATTCCCCCTATTTCAGTGGGGTTTTTATGATACTCAGTGGTGCCAATTGAACCAGTAATCATTACAAATACCCTCTTAGAAATGGAAGGAAGTGCAAATAAGAGTGAAAAATCCTGTGCCACAAGTCACCGCCCTTGACCAAAGTCACCACCGCTTACGGTATTTTCGACAGGTCGAGAAGTCAATGATTTCTTTAAAAATCTCGTGGTAGATCTTATGATTTGAGGAAATACTGAACTTTTTTTTCCTACTATACATTACCGCACTTTAAGTGGCTTCCGGACTGTTCGTTTTCCCGGGATATATAATGTACATCTGCAGAGAGAATGGGAATGCCATGAGAAGCATGTTACATGTTTAATTGTATGTGATTATCTCTTTATAAATAGTCGTGTGGGCTGTCTCATGCGGAAATAATAAATAATAATACGGTCTGNATCTAGTGATTTCAGACGATAGTCTTGGTGGCAAAATGTCGTACCGTAAGGGTCACTTTGTGACACAAAAAAAATCCCATTTAAAATTCCCCCTATTTCAGTGGGGTTTTTATGATACTCAGTGGTGCCAATTGAACCAGTAAACATTACAAATACCCTCTTAGAAATGGAAGGAAGTGCAAATAAGAGTGAAAAATCCTGTGCCACAAGTCACCGCCCTTGACCAAAGTCACCACCGCTTACGGTATTTTCGACAGGTCGAGAAGTCAATGATTTCTTTATAAATCTCGTGGTAGATCTCATAANTTATGATTTGAGGAAATACTGAACTTTTTTTTCCTACTATACATTACCGCACTTTAAGTGGCTTCCGGACTGTTCGTTTTCCCGGGATATATAATGTACATCTGCAGAGAGAATGGAAATGCCATGAGAAGCATGTTACATGTTTAATTGTATGTGATTATCTCTTTATAAATAGTCGTGTGGGCTGTCTCATGCGGAAATAATAAATAATAATACGGTCTGGCCCCGTCGTAAGCGTAGCTATTGGAACCTCTACACTGGAAAAGTACTAGAAATATTACTTTATAGAGTTTGAGATTACTGTGCGTCCGTGCGTTCACACGTATGTCCAATGAGTATTTCAGGTAGAATGTATTTTGCTGCTTAAATTATTTTTTAATTTCTGATAGTAATGTTTATAAATACAACGGTATGTAACTGTAACGAGAAACGATAAATATAAGTAAATGCAAAGAGAATCAATAAATAATATTTTAAGCTGGGAGAACAAATATTTTACATATTTCGTTTAAACGTAACTTAAAATAGAGTACGATTACTGTAGTAGGCTGGTCACGGTAAACTGAGCACTTTTGAAAGCCCTGTTTAAGATCTACGTGTACACACATTGTGTATTCTTTTGCGTTATGTAAAGTTAACACTGGTATGGACCTCCCCTGTGTCCATACGTCGGTCAAGTAACACAGTTAAATTATTAAAAAATTAATATTTCACAATTCTGCTAATTTTTACACCTATATGCATAAAAAAAGAAACAAAGCGAAAGAAAAAATTCAAGATATCACAAATGGTTATCTAACACTTTTAATTCGACGTTAAACATGGAATCACTTTCCCTCCATCGTTACCAACTTTACTGGGCGCATGTCGCTCAGTGCGCCCATTAAAATATATGCAGGTAGGAGCAGTCTTTTTTTTTGAGGTTCATTTCTAAAGTGTTAACATTATCGTGAACAGCCTTTATCTGGTTATTTCCTGGTGACTTTTTTTTTAGATAGAGACTTTCTGTGAGGAAAGGTTGGCAGCTGTGGCTGCAGCCGCGAGCGGGCCGGGCCGTTCATCAGGCGGCGAGCAGGCGAGGAGTTAACAATTTATCACAAGGCGAAAGCACATGCACCCGCACCGAAAGAGAGATAGGAAAGAATTTGGTATGGGGAATAAGGGGNCCCTCCATCGTTACCAACTTTACTGGGCGCATGTCGCTCAGTGCGCCCATTAAAATATATGCAGGTAGGAGCAGTATTTTTTTTTTTTGAGGTTCATTTCTAAAGTGTTAACATTATCGTGAACAGCCTTTATCTGGTTATTTCCTGGTGACTTTNGGTGGGGAGGGGAAATGAGAAAAGGGACCACCCCTTCAACCATCCCAAACACACACACCATACTCCCCGCCGGCGACATAAATCCCGGCCCAAGCGGATCCCCGAGTACGCTCTACCCACCTGGAAACACTAACTCAAGCGCGCGCGGACATCGTGTTTCTGGTGTTAATTTGGCGACCAGATAACCGCGTTACATTCACCTGCGCATAAATTTACCCAAACGATGATTTGTGGCGAGGTATCGGACCGCAGCGACGTGTCGTTAACGATCTCCGAAACTGCTCCTGGCGGGGGCGAACGCAGGGTCCCGGACTCGAGACTCCACGCGATTGTTTCTTTTTATTATANACTCGAGACTCCACGCGATTGTTTCTTTTTATTATAGGATGTTCATGGTTAAAGACTATTCACGATAAACAGAGCACTTTTGAATCCAACCTTAGAAAAATGTCACTGCTGCTACCTGCATACATTTTTAGTGGGCGCACAGAGTGACATGGGCTCAGTAAAGTTGGTAACGATGGAGGGAAAGTAGTGCCATGTCTTAACGTCTAATAAAAAGTGTTAGGTAACAATTTGTGATAACTTATTTATTTCGCTTCCTGTTTTTTTTAATGCATCGAAGTTTAAAAATGAAAAGATTTGTAAAATATTTACTTTTCTAATAATTTCACAGTTTCACTTTACCGACGCATGAATAAAGTGATCAGGCTCATGGCAATATTGATTGGTGTAAGAAAACACAATGTGCAAACAAGTAGATCTTGAGCAGGGCTTTCGAAAGTTCTCAGTTTACCGAGAATAGCCTATATTTTACTGTGCATCGACAGCATATTTCATTTTACGCAAACGTTAAGTGCAAATAAACATAATAAATCCAACTACAGTTGAGCTGTTGACTACTTCTGGAAGCTTTCCTCACCTTGTCTTATTTCTGGATATTATGTATCATTCCACCGAAAGGTAAACAAACATTGTCACGTCCTGATTTTCGCAATTATATGAGCATTGAAAACAACCTTTGGAAAATACTGCTGTCCTTAATTGCATACATTTTACCATAAGAACTAGCTGAAATACAAATGGTCGGTTGGTAAGCAAATCAGAGAACGTTATTCTATGTCTTAATCTATATAAAGTAGAGTGGCTTCCAGTTGAGTACTGCACATGAATGTACAACAAGGAGAATACATTAAAAAGTAGTACAGACAAAACCAAAATTGCCAGAAAAATAAAGCAGTATATGTTTCCTAACTTTGAGAAATATTTTGCTGGAATTTACTTATTTAAAAATTTAAAAAAACAAAAAATTAATAATAGTCTAATTTTAACTAAACTTTCAGCTTCTTTCCATTCTGGATGTTTCAAAAAGCNAAATTGCCAGAAAAATAAAGCAGTATATGTTTCCTAACTTTGAGAAATATTTTGCTGGAATTTACTTATTTAAAAGTTTTAAAAAACAAAAAATTAATAATAGTCTAATTTTAACTAAACTTTCAGCTTCTTTCCATTCTGGATGTTTCAAAAAGCACAGCTTGCAAAAAAAAATCCAGAAAAATAATAATTACTTTGATTGTATGAAAAAAATTTAGTAACAATGTTTAAGATATTAAAAATAATTTATTTACTTCAGCCACAGGTTATCATATTTATAACTGTAATGGACGTGCTTAAAATCAATTATAAATGGTATTTGTAAAAATTATTAATAACTTCATACATACAATTAGAGTAATTATTATGGCTCGATAAAAGTCCCTGTCAACAAGAACGGTGTTTAAATTTCAGGACGACGAATTTATTTCATTTAGTTTATGTTCATATTACGCACATAAAGAGGAATAACTGACGTTGTAGTAATGCATTCATGTCACTCACAATATCACAGTTTTTCTTAATCGACGCACGAACAAAGTGATAAAGTCCACGACAGCGTTTAATTTTCGTATAGCGGAAAGATATGAAACGNAATCCAGAAAAATAATAATTACTTTGATTGTATGAAAAAAATTTAGTAACAATGTTTAAGATATTAAAAATAATTAATTTACTTCAGCCACAAGTTATCATATTTATAACTGTAATGGACGTGCTTAAAATCAATTATGAATGGTATTTGTAAAAATTATTAATAACTTCATACATACAATTAGAGTAATTATTATGGCTCGATAAAAGTCCCTGTCAACAAGAACGGTGTTTAAATTTCAGGACGACGAATTTATTTCATTTAGTTTATGTTCATATTACGCACATGAAGAGGAATAACTGACGTTGTAGTAATGCATTCATGTCACTCACAATATCACAGTTTCTCTTAATCGACGCACGAACAAAGTGATAAAGTCCACGACAGCGTTTAATTTTCGTATAGCGGAAAGATATGAAACGNTCTTAATCGACGCACGAACAAAGTGATAAAGTCCACGACAGCGTTTAATTTTCGTATAGCGGAAAGATATGAAACGGGCTTAGAAGTAGTTCCTAGTAGGCCTTTCAAAAGTGCTTACTTTACCGCGAACATTATATACTGTCGGTGCACCTATGCGAAATATTATAGACATGCAATTATAACTATGTTACTGTCAAAACAATTTTTACACTCATGTGTATATCGCACCCCCAGTGGAAATCTGTCGACAGTAGAATACCACAGGTGTTGAGAAACGCATGTAAAGTGTATTAAGTTATTAAATGATTGAAATTAAAAACTAAAAATGGTTATTTAAAATTAAGCCTATACAATATTAGTTTACTGTGAAAGTGGGATTTTTACACAATTTATTGTGTAGGTAATAGAGTTAAAAACCCCAATAATTTTACTAGACTATTTTACTGCGCATTAAAAAGGNGGGGGTAAAACAAAAAAAAATTCAAAGACAACCACTTTAAACGCCACAGTCTAAATAAACATTCTCAGTCATAGAACTAGTTTTCACAATTAGTTGTCACCATCACAAACATGCAGCCCGGGTTCACGTTGAAATACAGGCAGTTACGATAACTTTTTTTTCATTTTAGGTTCATTACGAAAGTTTTCATTTAACTGTAAACCTGCTCCGCGTATAACTGCAACGACATCAGGGTGACGTAATCAATTAAAAGTGTGGATAATTATCCACCACTTCGCAGTTAGTGGATAGCGTACTGTCGTCATTCAGGTGATTCAGTCGGAGTTGAATAATCACTTACAACGTGGAATGTAAGTTGAGCGTGAAACACGAACTTAGAGCATCTCAATTAGGTATTGCTGTCTACACTGTATGTTTTCAATCAATGCTATATATACAAACANACACGAACTTAGAGCATCTCAATTAGGTATTGCTGTCTACACTGTATGTTTTCAATCAATGCTATATATACAAACGCGATTTTTCAACCATAAAGAAAAAACAGAAGAGCTCAGTCCCATATTAACCACTGTGTATTTGAAGCACTAAAATTAATTCCCAAGATTTAGGCAGTGAAAAAAAATACGCAAGAATACAAAAACCTTCAGCACAGAAGAAACATTTCCTTGTTAACGTGACAATGGGCGCTATCTTGAATTCATCACATTTTTNCAAAAACCTTCAGCACAGAAGAAACATTTCCTTGTTAACGTGACAATGGGCGCTATCTTGAATTCATCACATTTTTTACCCCAGTATATACATTTTGACAAACGTGGCTTATAGCAGTGAGTTGGTCATCGTTGAACACAATTTCTTGACATTTCGATGTGTGGCTGTTTCTGATATCACACCTGTAACTGTGCTTAAGGAGAGCAGATCCCCTCCACCTTGGGTTGATTTCTGTCTCTTCTTAACTAAATTCTAAGACTATATACTTGAAAATCAAAGACTCATGACGCACTGAACCAGTTATTAGAATTTATTTAGTTGGTGAGTACCGACTTCCGTATTTTCTCATAGGAAATAGGCGCCTATTTTTTGCGGAAAGATTTCATGATCAGTTAAACTCCAAAATACTCTAGCTATAACCCGCTTTTGTGATTGGATTATTTTGATTTCCACGCGTCTTACGTGTCTGCCCGCGAATCACGAGGGGGGGGGGCAGAGTTGTAGCGACTTAATTCTGATTAGCTCGGTATAGTACGTGCATGAGAGCTGCAAAGTAACCACTCTCCGAGTTCAGCACTGGACTGCATTTTTGCCAGCAGCAAAATCAAACACAACGGTGGCAGAATTTGAGGTTAGAACAATGTTTATGTAAGTGAGGGCTTCGAGATGTTTGTATACTTATTCTAACCTAGTTTTGATGCAACTAAGATACATTCAAGTTCGTCAAAGTATTATTCACATTAAAAATAGGTTGGTAAACATTCAAATACAAACACGTTCATCACTGTTGAACATAGGACTAACAGTTCAATTGGTGAGTAATGAAGAGATTTGGGCGGCTCTCAACAGCGAGGTCTTGAGAGCCGATATGGGTGGAGTGAGATATGGAGCGGCGCTGGAATGAAAGGGCGGGGAGACTGGAAATCTCCGAGAAAACCCACCGACAAGCGCCATCGTCCGACATGATTCCCATTTGCGAAAATCCGGAGTGACGCGGCCGGGGATTGAACCCGGTTCGCCTTGGAGGGAGACGAGCAGTCTAACCGCTCAGCCACCGTGGCCCCCAGTTCAATTGATGATGGGTGAGTCAATGTTTTAGGCATGAGCCTAATACGGAAATCGGTCCATCTAATATTTAGTCTATTGTCCTAACAGCACAAATTTCTTAACACTGAATCTCAAAAAAATTAGTTTTACGAAGAAATAAAAATAAGTCCAAGCTAAAGGCAACCCAATCACCTGAGAAGTACCCAAAGCTGAATTAATGGTCCCGCAACTGAGGATCACAGTTCGATCCAAGATCCCGGCGGGCTGGAAAATTTAAGACAGGAAACCCTTACGCAAGTTCTTGGTAGAGGGTTTTCTTTGAGTTATCCCGTTTCCTAATCCGTCTTTATTCCGTCACTGCTCTCACCTCGCCCACTGCCCAAGCCAGACGTCCCTCGGGCAGCGACAGCATCTTCGTTTCTCTTTATGCCATCTCTATTTCAGGAGAAAAAAAAACACCTCTGTTTTATAATATTACTCTCGCTGATTCCACATCGGGAAGTTTTGTCTTTTAAACGAGTGATTTTTTAACGTGTCCGATTTATGCATGCAAGTAAATCGGAGGCTGGCGTACGTATAATAATAAGTAAAACAAGAACGGTAAAAAATACTTGATTTATCTTGCATTCGAACTCTGTACCTCGATGATGCTTTTGAGGCATAGACCACGGAGGTCGTACGCACGCAATTGTTAAGTGGAGGGGGGAAGTACAAATAATTAACCATCAACTTTGTATATGGGGTATGCATTGGCAAACCAAAATGTTTAAAAACAAATCTGAACTAAATGTTATTGTTCGGTAAACTGATATACTCCAAATAACTTTCATCTCTACCTTGNGTTTAAAAACAAATCTGAACTAAATGTTATTGTTCGGTAAACTGATATACTCCAAATAACTTTCATCTCTACCTTGCAATGACCATCGACTAGAACGTGCCAGCGTTTTATTTCCTTCAGTGTGCGATAAATTCTTGCTAAATGATAAGAGCCGCTTACGAAACTGAGTGCATTAACACATTCAGGTGTGCACTAAAATTTACGTAACCGTCACAACACACGTACGGGCATGATGGCCTAAAGCCAAGCAGGATGCAGACGACGAAACGAACTGAAAATAAAATGGGAAGAAAGAGTTCACTGCAAAACAGATGGTGAGGGTAACGCAAAGGAAGAGAACAAACAGAATATATGAATTTACATTAGAAGCAATCCATGCGCTTTCATGCAGTTAGCATTTTACGTAATATTGTGACGGTCTTCTATAGTCTAACGGCGTAAGTAGCTGGGATTTCAAAACAGTTTTACAAAACCCGTTGCAGAGTAAATTACGAAAATTATACCATAAATTAAAAAGATTGCAAAATAATTCGCCTCTAAGAATTTACACTTATTTTAAACAACCTACACGTATCATTGAAGTTAAATTAAAAATAGATACGTACTTAAATGTTCATAGAATAGCATACTTACTTCGAAAATACCGTTACCATCCATTACGTAAAGCCATTAAAACTGTTATGTAAAGTTAACTTATTTGTTTCGAGGTATGCCTAACCAGTACATTTAATCCACATGAAATATTCAGCGACACAAAACTCTTACTCTAACGATTATACCGTGCGTTCAAGACCTACCTCTTTTAATACAGATGGGAATCAAGCCATCCTAGTAGACTTTCGTGTATTAGTCGCAAGAAAAAGTTATTAATTGAGGAAAGGATACTTAACTGTTAAAATTTCCCTGTGACATATTTTATATTCTTAGCCTAAAAAGCGCAAAATTAAAATCAATGGAATTTCGTGACAAATATCAACATATACGTGTCACGCATTTCCCACTTATCTTTTAGTGTAATAAACAAATTTATTAACTGTTCAGCTGTCAACGTTATTAAAAAAAACATGAAAATGAATGGAAGCAGCGACATTAAGAAAATTCCGTTCTTGGTGGCTGAGCTCGCATGGCGAGGAGGCCTGGCCGACAAGGGTTTTGATACGTAATAATTTATTTACAAATTGTGTAACCAAGTGCACCTCCTTTTAAAATTTCTGTGAATTAAATATAAGTTAAACAGTACCCAACTGCTACTAAAATCCCCCACAGAAATACTTTCTAAGGTTATCTTTAATTCGGTACCTCTGTTTCATATGTTTATCATCATACTTATTATCATAATATAACTGTTTGAAACCCCGTCATGACTTCTGTTACAATATGGAATTACAAGTTTTTGTTCGTGTGTAAGTGACTACACCGAGGTTCGTTAGACGTTGCACTTATTAAAAATCACAGCAAGACGATTTAAAATGCCACGGTTGTACACTGCAAGACTGCGCGCCAGAACTTCAATCGCTTTACTCAACGAGGCGATGGGGCGTTTGACGGGCACATTAATAACGCTCTTAATACTCTCTCACTCCGTCCTTAAGAAAAAGTAAAACTAACTTTGCGTAGGCGGGGCCTTATAAAGAGTGTTCAAGAATCTGAAATTATTTCCTACATTTTTAGCATAGGCCTATTGCATATTTATTCGTTGTGACATGAAATAATAACATTTAAGTATGGCAACTGTGGAAAATTTCTTTTCAAAAACTAACAAAAGGTATTACAGGATTTGTTTGTCGTACAAATCCCCAAACAGAATTAAATTAATAGGTGCGTTAGGTTATAATTGATAACCATGTCATCAAAATGTAATGATTTTTTTTTCTCCAGAAATTTGTATGCGGTTTGTAAGTATTGAAATTATAATTTCTGAAAGAAGATTTGAAGCGAAAATAGTTAAATCATTATCACAGGTAAAATAAATGTCGAAATTAAAAGTAATTGGAACATGTAACTTTCATGACTTCACAAAACTCTTTAGCAGAAACCAAACGTTTTGTTAACTTTATAGGAATAAATATTTTAAGTTAAAAGCGTCATATTTACGCTAAAAAATTAATTAATCCAAATGTTTCAATTAATTGTTTTTTTTTACTAAGCTATGTCAAAAAAATTACATCTTAAATATTTAGGTTTTTGACAATTTAAGACCCAACTTTTGCCTAGGGTTTTAGGATATTTTNTGCATTAACACATTCAGGTGTGCACTAAAATTTACGTAACCGTCACAACACACGTACGGGCATGATGGCCTAAAGCCAAGCAGGATGCAGACGACGAAACGAACTGAAAATAAAATGGGAAGAAAGAGTTCACTGCAAAACAGATGGTGAGGGTAACGCAAAGGAAGAGAACAAACAGAATATATGAATTTACATTAGAAGCAATCCATGCGCTTTCATGCAGTTAGCATTTTACGTAATATTGTGACGGTCTTCTATAGTCTAACGGCGTAAGTAGCTGGGATTTCAAAACAGTTTTACAAAACCCGTTGCAGAGTAAATTACGAAAATTATACCATAAATTAAAAAGATTGCAAAATAATTCGCCTCTAAGAATTTACACTTATTTTAAACAACCTACACGTATCATTGAAGTTAAATTAAAAATAGATACGTACTTAAATGTTCATAGAATAGNACTTATTTTAAACAACCTACACGTATCATTGAAGTTAAATTAAAAATAGATACGTACTTAAATGTTCATAGAATAGCATACTTACTTCGAAAATACCGTTACCATCCATTACGTAAAGCCATTAAAACTGTTATGTAAAGTTAACTTATTTGTTTCGAGGTACGCCTAACCAGTACATTTAATCCACATGAAATATTCAGCGACACAAAACTCTTACTCTAACGATTATACCGTGCGTTCAAGACCTACCTCTTTTAATGCAGATGGGAATCAAGCCATCCTAGTAGACTTTCGTGTATTAGTCGCAAGAAAAAGTTATTAATTGAGGAAAGGATACTTAACTGTTAAAATTTCCCTGTGACATATTTTATATTCTTAGCCTAAAAAGCGCAAAATTAAAATCAATGGAATTTCGTGACAAATATCAACATATACGTGTCACGCATTTCCAGCTTATCTTTTAGTGTAATAAACAAATTTATTAACTGTTCAGCTGTCAACGTTATTAAAAAAAAACATGAAAATTAATGGAAGCAGCGACATTAAGAAAATTCCGTTCTTGGTGGCTGAGCTCGCATGGCGAGGAGGCCTGGCCGACAAGGGTTTTGATACGTAATAATTTATTTACAAATTGTGTAACCAAGTGCACCTCCTTTTAAAATTTCTGTGAATTAAATATAAGTTAAACAGTACCCAACTGCTACTAAAATCCCCCACCGAAATACTTTCTAAGGTTATCTTTAATTCGGTACCTCTGTTTCATATGTTTATCATCATACTTACTATCATAATATAACTGTTTGAAACCCCGTCATGACTTCTGTTACAATATGGAATTACAAGTTTTTGTTCGTGTGTAAGTGACTAAACCTAGGTTTGTTAGACGTTGCACTTATTAAATATCACAGCAAGACGATTTAAAATGCCACGGTTGTACACTGCAAGACTGCGCGCCAGAACTTCAATCGCTTTACTCAACGAGGCGATGGGGCGTTTGACGGGCACATTAATAACGCTCTTAATACTCTCTCACTCCGTCCTTAAGAAAAAGTAAAACTAACTTTGCGTAGGCGGGGCCTTATAAAGAGTGTTCAAGAATCTGAAATTATTTCCTACATTTTTAGCATAGGCCTATTGCATATTTATTCGTTGTGACATGAAATAATAACATTTAAGTATGGCAACTGTGGAAAATTTCTTTTCAAAAACTAACAAAAGGTATTACAGGATTTGTTTGTCGTACAAATCCCCAAACAGAATTAAATTAATAGGTGCGTTAGGTTATAATTGATAACCATGTCATCAAAATGTAATGATTTTTTTTTTCCCAGAAATTTGTATGCGGTTTGTAAGTATTGAAATTATAATTTCTGAAAGAAGATTTGAAGCGAAAATAGTTAAATCATTATCACAGGTAAAATAAATGTCGAAATTAAAAGCAATTGGAACATGTAACTTTCATGACTTCACAAAACTCTTTAGCAGAAACCAAACGTTCTGTTAACTTTATAGGAATAAATATTTTAAGTTAAAAGCGTCATATTTACGCTAAAAAATTAATTAATCCAAATGTTTCAATTAATTGTTTTTTTTTTTTACTAAGCTATGTCAAAAAAAATTACATCTTAAATATTTAGGTTTTTGACAATTTAAGACCCAACTTTTGCCTAGGGTTTTAGGATATTTTNAAAAAAATTACATCTTAAATATTTAGGTTTTTGACAATTTAAGACCCAACTTTTGCCTAGGGTTTTAGGATATTTTATAGTTTCGTGACATGGTATCAATGACAAATTGATAAAAAAAATACCAAATCATTAAAAAAGAGGTAAATTTAAAATTCTTAAAACTTGTTATATTGTTTTCCGAAAAATAATTTTCTTCCATTGTCATACTTCTTTTATTTCGTATCACAACGAAAAAAAATAATTGTCATATATCAAAAAAGTAGCAAATGGAAGCGATAAGGCCGACACTGCTATGCACATCAAGTGAGCCATCGCCACTAAGCGCAAGGCTCTGAACTGGCGTGCAGTGTTCTCGTTGCACTGCATGCACGTATGGGACTTTTAGTAGTGACCCTATTATTTTATTGGTGAAAAGTCAGCAGGAAGATTCAATGTTGAGTCCTTGAGTAGTTTTGTATGAATTTGATGCGTATATTTTGAACAACATAGCTTTGAAAAAGCCGTTTTCAGCCATTTCGGAGTACCCTGAAATAATATTTGTAATTAGAGTGGCGTCTTGAAAGCACTCGACAGCCCTCGCCTGAAGCGCGTGTTCTCTTCGTAGGTCAGAAGATTGAGCGCAAATTTAATAGTTTCGCGTGGAAAAAAAAAAAGACGAGTATATCAAACACTCTGCATAGCTCCAGGCAGACGGGAGCCTTGGCGATATTTTCTTCTTCTTCGCCCCCCCCCCCTAGTCAATAAACAAGAAACACCGCGGATTCCTGGCGACTAAACACCCTTGGCGGCCGGTACAAGCTGGTCAGAGGAGAACAATTTGTATGGCTTCTGGCGGCAGTTTTTTGGCCGGAGACTCCTTTCTTTGGCCGGTAGGTTGCGTCGCGATCCGCGGTGATTTGCGGGGAGGGGGAAGAGTGTTGGCGCCTGATCACAGGTCGTGCGTTGCGGCGGCTGGCGGAGGCGGGGAGGTTATAGACAGCTGATGGAAAGTCCCGGCTGACTATATTACCTCACGCTCAGAAATAACCTGGGCTGGCCGGGCCACAGATTCAATTTGCAGCGCGTCGCCGCTCCGGCGAGCGAGAATACTGCTGCTCTCTG
>NQII01007431.1:64718-88791 GCA_002778355.1 Clitarchus hookeri
ATCCTTTCCCCTCCCCCTACACGGAGAACTCAAACGAAGCCAGGAAGAGGCGCCGACAAAGCGAAAATAAAGAAGTATATTAATTCCGTACAACTCCCCCGGCCCATTCCAGGTCGACCGCGCCAAAGAAATACTTGTTGAATATCTGTACGGTTTTATACCTTATATTTCTCGCCCCCTTTCCCGCTTTTTTTTTCTGTTGACTTGCGACTTTCAACCGAGCGTATGATTCACGTATTCGTATAATAACATGACCCAGATACGCTTATCCCGAATATTTTTGTCTTCCCGAGCATTTATTCTCCCAGTGGCCAAACAACGTTTCATATCTTAGGATGTCTCAATTAAAAAGAGCGCTCACTACATAGAACGCTCTTTCGCATTACTTGGCGAGAGGACTCTTTCGTTCGCTCTCACTCTCTCATTTTCTCGATTTAGGATAATTTAATTATATATAAATTATAAATATTATAAAAAAATAAATTATAAAAAATAAATAATTTTATAAACATGCTATAAATTAGAAATATTTAACTTACCCACCGTCTGAAATACCTCAATTTACAGTTAGGAAAGAACATGGCCGATGCCAGCGAGCAAGGGAGAGCACAGCGAGTATACAACTTCGTGCTATCACTATTTCAAGCTCTCAGACAAACTGAGACAACCGAAGAGCGCTCTCTATGACGTTAACCGCGAGAGCGAGAGCTAGAGCAAGAGAGAGAGAGAGAGAGCTCTCTGGGCTAATTGAGACATGGCCTTAGGAGGTGACGGTACAAAGATGCTTTTCCTGTGAAAGCAAAGGGTAGCAAGCAGGTTGAACCAGGAAAGGGACTACTATTTCCANGAGAGAGAGAGAGAGAGAGAGAGCTCTCTGGGCGAATTGAGACATGGCCTTAGGAGGTGACGGTACAAAGATGCTTTTCCTGTGAAAGCAAAGGGTAGCAAGCAGGTCGAACCAGGAAAGGGACTACTATTTCCAGAAGGCCCCTTCACTTTTTAGCTCACTATGCATACCGCTTAAGGTTAATTCTTATCTTTATACAGTAAGGCGCCATTCGGAGCTCTATAGTGTTCTCAGGATATTAAAACATTATTATATATTTTTTTTAAATCTTTCGAGCAAAACTGTAACCACTCGGGAAATTCACATGCGAATTGCTACTGTCGGAAAAAGAGAGCCTGCCAGGATATAACATATCTTACAAAAGTGAACGTGAGAGACAGGCAGGTAGTTTCCGCAAAATTCTGAATTCAAGCTAACATATGGCCACAAAGAAACTATAAAAATGGTTTCGCGTAAGAATTAATTGATCAATGATTAAATAAGCTTCGTGTTTCTCTCAGCGGTGCTTGTAATTTTTAAATGAAATGCAAAATACTCGAGAAAATTAGGAAGATTGTTTTCAAACATATGTCCTTATCACGACGGGAAACTCTGCGAGCGGTGGATGGGGCGCTGTTTATCAGATCTGGTCACATCTACGGCCACAAGGCATTTAAATTTATCTAAACTAATTTGGTGTAGGGGGAGACACCCTAGGAAGTATGTGGACTTTAGGAATCCAATTCTACTCAACCAATCTCAGTTTATGTCATTTATAACGTCCCGTTATCATCTCTCTCTGTAGAAATTGTACAATCAACGAATAAAACATTAACTTAAATAAACATTGCCCTTTTAGGTAAGTACGTTTCGTAAAAAGGACCAAAAGAAAATAACGAAAATCTCACAGGCATAAAGAAACTTTTCCACAACAAATTCTTATAAGAGAACGAAACTTACGCTCTTATTGTCGTGATAAAGAACGCATATTATTTTTTGTTAAAAATACTTTTAAAAGTTTTTTGTACTTAGTTCTATTAAATTATCAAGACTACAAAAAAAGCTGGATTTCAACCCACTTCTCTTCGCGTCTTCCTTAACACACTAATATGCACATCTACAAAATATAATACGTGTATAAACACAGTTGTACGCTGTTAAAACTTCTGCAGTATGGACGGTAAAATTTACATGTCACGTAACACGCCACGAAAACAATGTATTTTATTTTATGTAGTTTTGGATTCTTAACATGAAAACTGCTAGGAAAATCAAGATGTGTTTTCCGCTGTTAAAACCAGAAAACGATCGTTTTTAGGGATACAGTTATGACATTCACACCCACATACATACCTCAAACTATTTTTTAGCAGAAACCATCTCTAGAAGGCCGCCAAGTTCATATCTGTTAACGATATGGAAAACTGATCGCCAGTGCGAGAGTCAAAACTGCGTAAATTTAATATATGTCTTGGCAAGTTTCCAAAAACAGTAATAGACGAAAATATGTAGTGCTGGACCAATACTTCTTTTGTTTTCACTTATTCCAGCTGAAGCAAAAAAAAACTGTACCTTTTTGATGCGTTTTGTCGCTTAGTACAGTAGGGGAGAGCAGGGTAAGTGGCATGTGCGGGTAAAGTAGCCATCAACTGTTACTTCGTTGGAGAGTGCTGCAGTCTGGTGGCGAGGGTTTGAAACAGTTCAGAGAGAAGCCGTTAGTGTTCTGAGAGTATCGGAGTTGGTAATCTTACAAGATATTGGTTTTATTAAAGACTGTGTGGTTTTGTTCATGCCTGATGTAAGGTAAGTGATGGAAACTATTAATTTTACCACAGCAAATGTTTGGTTTATAATTTTTTTACTACAATCTCAATACAAAATTATGCATTAGGCTTTGAAATACCGCATCATAAAATTTAGTAGATTAATTAGTTTTTATTCTAGACAAGCTTTTGTGTAGAGGCGTCCAAGAGGGCAAAGTGGCCATTGAACTAATGGGTTGAAACATTCGCCACTTGAGAGTGTATTGATTGCATTTAGCAAAAGGAGAAGTAATGCTATTCCATATGAAAAGTAATGCTAGGAACAGCACCGTGGTTTCTAGCAGACAGCCGTAATAAAATGCTAAATGTATTTTCCAAACGCTCGCCAATGGCAGAAGCATGTTTGTATTGGTTTTAGTGACTTGTTAGTACTTAATTCTGTTCCCAGCTGAAAGGAAGCAACTGTTCGATGCGAAGAACGTAAGTGGCCAGTCAGTGGCCACTTTACCCGACCGAAAAGGGTAAAGTGGTAATTTGGTAAACAAATTTTTTTAAATCAATAAAAATATAATAATTTACAATACCTAAAAAAGAATACTTTTAATTGTTTGTACAGTAACTATTTTGTATGGAGGGTGATTTCCTTATTTGGGTTTTACTTACAGTACGCGATTGAAATATAATTTTACCTAGAGTCGCCACTTTACCCTGCTCTCCCCTACGCAAAAGCCAGAATTACGAATTTTATGATTAAATTCCACGAAGTACAAAAAACGAGGAATTGAAGAATACGTTTATGACTAGTTCCGTAAAGCCAAAGAACATATACAAGATGGGGCGAATTATTCAACTGATAAACTTGGTGAGATGATTCCTTATGTAAAATTAATTGGAAAATATAGGTATGGCTTCTACCCAAACTGAATATTAAAGCAATATGGGCCCATGGAAATCGAAATTTTAAACTGCATATTTTAACAATATCGGAAACTATGTTAAATTAAATTACAATACCACGAACATTGTTTTATGTTATCGGGATCTTCAACCTAAGAGTAAACTCATTGATACCTCCCACCGTAGTGAAAATAAAATGGGTAGCCACCCACCTATTGCAGACAACTTTTTTTACCATCAGAAGTTAAGAACTTTTTATGCTGGTTTATTGGTCAGTATGGCATAATTGACCACAATTGGCCCTCTTGTTGCAACTGCCCAGCACCCACCGTTTTCGTGTAAAACTCGCACAAAACTTCGGCGGCAGCGATACAATTCCAGGCGCGTAGGCAATAGCAATACTTCCCACAGGAAATCACACACCGACTGTCGCCAGAAACAAACAGGCAGCTGCAGTACTGTAAGTCAATTAGTGCATTGTACACGTTGTTCACAGTACGTGTGAAAAATGTCCTCCACCATCGTCTTTGCAATGGGCACAGCAACATACCATAGACACGTGTGTAGGCTGTTCGCGGTTACTTCCAACTGTTCTGGAGCACTGCTAAAATTCTACTTCCAGGATATTCCTCCGCCTCATGTAAACAAAGCTTAACCGAGTATAGAAAATTACACCAAAGGGAAAACGCACCGGATTCGTGCGCANCTCCGCCTCATGTAAACAAAGCTTAACCGAGTATAGAAAATTACACCAAAGGGAAAACGCACCGGATTCGTGCGCATACTCAATGCAATAGTATTTTGCATACGAAGTATTTCTTACTAGGCATTGCCAACACACTTGTTTTCTAACTGTTTTTATTCATGTTAATTATACGTTAAATATTAAAATTGATGGGGGAATGTAAGTGAAAGTTCAATATAACTTAATAATAAGATAATATGTTAACACATGTATAAAACGCTTGCGATACATTACATATTTAGGAAACAACCGAACATGTCATACATGGGTGATATTGATTTTTCAAAGGTTTGATTAAAAAAGTATGAAGAAACCGTTAATAGCGTAGATGTATTGCCTACGTGCAAGGCGCTGCATAGCTACAGCCGAAGCTTTGTGTGCGTTCGACACAAAAACGGTAGATCCCAAGCAGTTGCCACAGGATGGCCAATTTAGTTGATTAGGTCATACTGCACAAAACTAGCATCAAATGTTCATAAAACCTGATGGTAAAAACGTTTACTGCAATAAGAGCATTGCCACCCCTGTTATTTTCATTACCGGGGAAGGTATTCGAGAATTTGCTCTTAGGCGGAAGATCCCTACAACATAAAACAATGTTCGGAGAATTGCTATTTAATTTAACTTCATTTCCGATATTTTTCAAATACACAGCTTGAAATTTTTTTTTTCAACGGCTCATATCTCTCTTAATATGCAGTTTAGATAAAATGTGCATTGTATATTTCCCACTTTATTTTACATAAGGAATCATCCCACGGAGTTTGACGGTCGAATTCCACCCCACCTGTAGATGTAAATCCGNTCCGCCTCATGTAAACAAAGCTTAACCGAGTATAGAAAATTACACCAAAGGGAAAACGCACCGGATTCGTGCGCACTCAGTGCAATAGTATTTTGCATACGAAGTATTTCTTACTGGGCATTACCAACACACTTGTTTTCTAACTGTTTTTATTCATGTTAATTATACGTTAAATATTAAAATTGATGGGGAGNTTCATGTTAATTATACGTTAAATATTAAAATTGATGGGGGAATGTAAGTGAAAGTTCAATATAACTTAATAATAAGATAATATGTTAACACATGTATAAAACGCTTGCGATACATTACATATTTAGGAAACAACCGAACATGCCATACATGGGTGATATTGATTTTTCAAAGGTTTGATTAAAAAAGTATGAAGAAACCGTTAATAGCGCAGATGTATTGCCTACGTGCAAGGCGCTGCATAGCTACAGCCGAAGCTTTGTGTGCGTTTGACACAAAAACGGTAGGTCCCAAGCAGTTGCCACAAATGGCCAATTTAGTTGATTAGGTCATACTGCACAAAACTAGCATCAAATGTTGATAAAACCTGATGGTAAAAACTTTTACTGCAATAAGAGCATTGCCACCCCTGTTATTTTCATTACCGGGGAAGGTATTCGAGAATTTGCTCTTAGGCGGAAGATCCCTACAACATAAAACAATGTTCGGAGAATTGCTATTTAATTTAACTTCATTTCCGATATTTTTCAAATACACAGCTTCAAATTTTTTTTTCAACGGCTCATATCTCTTTTAATATGCAGTGCAGATAAAATGTGCATTGAATATTTTCCACTTTATTTTACATAAGGAATCATCCCACGGAGTTTGACGGTCGAATTCCACCCCACCTGTAGATGTAAATCCGNCCACTTTATTTTACATAAGGAATCATCCCACGGAGTTTGACGGTCGAATTCCACCCCACCTGTAGATGTAAATCCGCAAGCATGTCCAGATTTTTCAACTCAGAATTTTACCGTCAAGTTAGTTCCCTAAGACAAGTCGTTCGTGCCTGAGAGTTGCGTAAGCAAGTCAAAAGCTGCCAGTATTGCGGAGCAAACCTGAGCGTGTGGGCCTATAGTTAGCACGGGAGGCCGAGCGACAGTAATTAAAAATGTGACGAAACCCTCCCGGGCCGAGTGGGAAATAAGAGTAAAACGAAAGAAAGTGTTCCCCGAGGTGACTGTGGCCAAACAGGACTGCTGGCAGCACGCTAGGCATCTCCCTCGGCCGTCAACACAAACCATAATTCACCCCGGAGCTTACCCCGCGCATTCATCAAGTCTGCCCAGATATTTCACGCCCAAGCGGGAGAGAACCAGAACTCCTCTCCTGCGAAATAAAAAGAATGCACAATTCTACTGGTAATTTTCATCACATTATATCGGCAGCTGAAACTGTGCTCCCAGAAGAAAATAGTTATATTAAGTAAATACAAAGTGCGTTGAAATTATTTAAATTGACGTAATTGTAACTTAATACAAAGTAATAGAAGGCACTGTAAAAAGGAAAAGTAGCTTGTACTGTTTGTACAACATCGCTGTAAATAATATTTTAGGCTCACTGAATGTAACCTAACCTAAACGGTGTTTGGCTAACTCAAAAACTCAAAACTAATAGAGACTTAAAAGAAAGTATTTGGACGTGCATAAACGAACCCCCAAAAAATCCCGATATAAAAATGGTCGTCACTCTCCGTGTCCCAACACTTGACTGCCAATATAACTATCATAAGAGACGTAGATACAATCAAGGTTAGAATAATATTTATGTATACAAGTGCTTTTGAGATGTTCAGTTTGTAATGCAATTATCTTAAATTCAAATTTGTAAAAGTATTTCATTCGCATAAAAGGGCTTGTTTTTTGAAAATTAAGATACAAACAAACACGTTCATCAATGTTGACCATGTAAGGGAATGCGCATTTCTATTGGCCGTATTTTGGACGTTTAGTCGGCAGTTGGAATCATGCTCCTGAACCGATTATTACTACAAACAAACAAAAAAAAAACCCTTCAGCAGAACTGCATATTTAACGAGCCGACTTCACGTATTCAATTCAAAATCGTTATTGTACAGCACATACGGATTTTTAAAAGAAATCAATTCTCATTAAACAAAAATTCTAAAATAACCATTTTAAAAATTTTAATAAGCACGTTTTATTAATTTTATACTAAATTTTAATACTAAGTTGTGCTATTTGGAGGGCGTTTAACAAGTATTTCCACGCCCACGAGAGGCGAATTGAGATGCATATGAAGCAACGACGGAATGATGAGAGGGGGGAAACTGGAGAACCCCGAGAAAACATCAACGTTTTCCACACGCGACCCCTTGTCTATTTTAACATACATTAATTTTATATAAATTTTTGCTTAGAATTATTTCCACTTTTCGACATGCATTTTAAACATTACATTAAAATATTTCCGTCAATTTAATGAGACATTGTTTTTGTAATCTTTAATTTTCGTTGTGTGTGTATTTCACTGTGTATGAACAAGAAAATTTTAAAAATGCATATTCTAATGCGAGATTTGAACACGAATTACAAGTTTTAGAATTTTATGACTTTTACCATTCACGAATGACTTCTTCTAACAAGTAACGGTATAAATAACTTATTTCCAGTAATGTGGCATACATATACTTTTCAGTTTGTAATAATATTTGAGTGTTTTTAATTGTTAACTGTTACANATTTCCAGTAATGTGGCATACATATACTTTTCAGTTTGTAATAATATTTGAGTGTTTTTAATTGTTAACTGTTACAAGTATTATGCTACTTTTTGATGTTTAAATGAATAGGTCTAAGTGGCGCAGAAAGGATAATTTTCTAGTTAAATTACAGTGGCGAAGAAATCTTCGTGTAAATTCGGCACTGTTCGTTCCCCAAACCCGAATCTACATTGAGAGAAAGGTTTGTTCCAGCCAACAACATATTTTCTTGTATAAGGTAAAAAATATACAGTGGCTCCAACTAATGTTTTGTTGAGTACATACATCTTGAAAAGCAATAAAATAAACTTTTNTTTCCAGTAATGTGGCATACATATACTTTTCAGTTTGTAATAATATTTGAGTGTTTTTAATTGTTAACTGTTACAGGTATTATGCTACTTTTTGATGTTTAAATGAATAGGTCTAAGTGGCGCAGAAAGGATAATTTTATAGTTAAATTACAGTGGCGAAGAAATCTTCGTGTAAATTCGGCACTGTTCGTTCCCCAAACCCGAATCTACATTGAGAGAAAGGTTTGTTCCAGCCAACAACATATTTGCTTGTATAGGGTAAAAAATATACAGTGGCTCCAACTAATGTTTTGTTGAGTACATACATCTTGAAAAGCAATAAAATAAACTTTTNGGTAAAAAATATACAGTGGCTCCAACTAATGTTTTGTTGAGTACATACATCTTGAAAAGCAATAAAATAAACTTTTTTTTCGTCTCAAAAAAGCCACGTTTGAATTTAAAAAACCTCTATGCTGGGCCTGAAGAGATAAGGCTGTCAACAAAATGTTTGGTTGAATCAACTGTATATGTCTAGGGCATATTAGTGTGCCAATTAAATTCATGAAATTGTCTCAAAATGAGCCAACTAAAATATGTCGAAGTAATAATTACCTCCTCGACAGAATCAGACTGAATAAGTTCCGTTAATACAAGTTACATTCCAGTTAACAGTAAACAATTACGGAGATTCCTTCGAGAATATGACTAACAAAACTAACTGTCAAGTGAAAAGAAGATACCAACAAGTCAAGCGGCCTCCCTAGTAAAAAAAAAAANATGACTAACAAAACTAACTGTCAAGTGAAAAGAAGATACCAACAAGTCAAGCGGCCTCCCTAGTAAAAAAAAAAACGACTCAATGTCACGTCCGGTTGTACGAAAGCATTGTGACAGCGATGGAAAATAGCATAAACAAANAAAAAAAAAACGACTCAATGTCACGTCCGGTTGTACGAAAGCATTGTGACAGCGATGGAAAATAGCATAAACAAAATTCTCGTGTGTTCTGTTTTCTCAGAATACTAAGCGGTAACTATAGGGTTTTAAATGCCACGATCTGTTCAGAAAACATACAGCATTGTCACTATGGTTTAAAAAACTGATTTACAGAAGAATAAATATTGTAAGCAGCAATTTTTGCTGCCTTGTGATAATTTTCGACCACATTTATGTTCCAATAACCAAATGTATAAATTCGCAAGAAAATATCGACTTTCATTTCTGTCTTGTAAAAAGATTTACATTGAAATATTCCACAGTTGTTTTAAAAAGTAGAATGACACGACTGCTTACAATAAGACCCATGACAATTAGGGAGGCCCCATAAGGCTGTNAGTTGTTTTAAAAAGTAGAATGACACGACTGCTTACAATAAGACCCATGACAATTAGGGAGGCCCCATAAGGCTGGTGCCTGGTTTGAAAGCAGTGAGAATTTGTTATAGGGAAATACATGTTAACGAAATAGTTTTTTTTTTACGCTCCTGTTAAAGATAGATATGTACCACCCAGGGCCTTTTTCGAGCAGAAAAACACGTGTTGCTNTTTTTTTTTTACGCTCCTGTTAAAGATAGATATGTACCACCCAGGGCCTTTTTCGAGCAGAAAAACACGTGTTGCTTTGCTATTGAAGCCTTTTGTGACATGTGTAGCATGTTTCCTGGAAAAATAAGAAAACTTAATAGTTAAATGAAAAATTACTGAAAAACAACTTGTTATATTTTCGTCGATACACAACTTCAGAGTATCATTTCTGACACTTAGATATTTGTTTTAAGTTTATATACACAAAATTGACTTTTAAAAAAATGTTCTGTAACATGTATTTCCCTATACCAATTCTCACTGCTTTCAAACCAGGCGACAGCCTTAAGAAGGGATGATGGCAGGCTCTTCTTATGGTATGTGTGGTCTTGCCACATGATGTTACGTAATCAAACCAGAAATAACAACCGCAGTGCGCTCGAATGGCCTACTCGTGGCAACATACGCGGCAACTNATGTTACGTAATCAAACCAGAAATAACAACCGCAGTGCGCTCGAATGGCCTACTCGTGGCAACATACGCGGCAACCCTGCTCTCACAGGAAATTATGTGGTTAATCTTCCTGAAGTTGTGGTGAATACTGGCACTAATAATATGACCCCTTGCAAAAGTTACTTTCATATTTTGCGTGTCGCCAAAATAGAGCTTTGAAAAAGTTATACGGCATGCATTGGGAACGAGTAAACATTATCATCACAGCTAGCGGAATTCCCTTGCCNGAGCTTTGAAAAAGTTATACGGCATGCATTGGGAACGAGTAAACATTATCATCACAGCTAGCGGAATTCCCTTGCCACGAAGCATTTGCTAATGAAAGCATTTCAACTAAAGCTGCAGAGAACTTACATTCCATTAAAGGTGAAAGCAAGGGTGAGCGAGTGAAGATATTTCGGTGGCTCTTCACATCGAGGTCTTGAGAGCCGATGAGGGTGAAGCTAGTTGAGATTGGAGCAGCGCCGGAATGAAAGGGCGGGGGGAACGGGAGATCCCCGAGGAAACCAGCCAACCAGCAGCATCATTCGGCACGATTTCCACATGAGAAAATCCGGGAGCACGCCCGCCGGGAACCAAAGCGAGTTCGCCTATGTGAGAGAGAAAGTAAGGATTCTGTTAACTTGCACGACACACGCAGCCTCACTTGCATCTGATTTTGTTTCAGCTGAATGTTTCCTCCTTTAATTTTATTTAAAGACATTATATCCAAATATGGAAGGAAGGTGTTTCTTTCCGCATTAGACAAAACCAGGTTTATGAAGACTGGCTACATGTTCTCGACGTTGTGTATACATATTCCTTAGGGTTGACAATTTAAGCTCGCACAGTATCGCAAAAATGTGTAAAATAAAAGAACTTGACAAAAGTTTTCAACTAACATACAAAAATAAACAAGATCACTGTTAGATCAATCTTGCAGAAACATCTCCCCGAAGTTACGAACACGCATGAGATCTTTCCGATACTTTGGTGACCGACTAGAGGAAAATAATAAATTACATTTAAAGGTAAAAACTAAAAAATTATGTTAGAATAACTGTGTAGTAAAATCTCTCCAGAATGAATTCTAACTTATGAATTCCAAGGCAAAGTATAGATAAAGTGAAAAAAATATAAATGAAACGTATTTTATGGCGCTCTTTTCAATTATTGGACGATGAGAATTTTTATCCCGCCTGAAACGCCCTTCAAAAACATTTTTACCATACGTGTATACATAAACACAGGCCAACAAATGTTCACTTGTGTGAGATTTTATCTCAACTAAATGGCATAAACTAAATAAACATAAACATTACCATCGCCCCTGGCACAAGCATGTCCATGACTACGTATGCATGAACCAATCAGCAGTTTCCACGATCAAACATTTTCGTCCCCGGTGCGCCTCTCGCCGCAGCGCCGGCAGTAAAGCCGAGAGTAGGGCGAAGTCCATTTTCATTGCGGGGTTTCTGACCTCTAAATGTCATCGCATGCCAGTCGAAACGTTTGCGACCCCCGAAATGCCATCGCATGTCGCCACACACCGCCACCGGGCGGCGCCACAGACAATCGTAAACACAGATAACGACGAGCGCGCACCCTGCCATTGGACGCGGCCCTTATTATTGTCCCCCGCGACGATTCATCGATAGAACGCGGAGTTGGGACGCTTAATCGATAGTTCGCTCAGCCGCAACAATTCTATTCACGATGTGCATACAGAGTAGGCCTAGTGATACCCGGGTATCCGAGTACAAAGAAGGGTACCCGCTAACATAGAGCATATTACCCGTTCCTTGCAATTGTGTAAAATGTACTGTGTGATCGCAAAGCACGCATGCATACCAGTTACTACGAAATGTACAATCCACCAGAACAGTTTAAAAACAAATAGGTTTTACCGTATGTAATGGCTATGATGGTATATTGTACTGTATATTGCACGTGGATACTAATGTAAAATAATTTGTTTATATATATTTCCTAAAAATTTCCGAATTTGAACAGGGGGAGATTTTCCTTGCGGGAAACAGGCATGTACCCATACATGAGTGTAAATACTTTATTTTACTCATACGTTATACGTTTAGTCGTTTAATCGCGTGAACGTAAATGTAACTTCAATGAAACGAACAAATGCACCTTAAGACCTGTTTGCAATACAAATAAAGCATAATTGGCGAATAACCATTCAAACCTATGGTGGCGTATGTTGAAAAGGTTCGACGACGTTTCCTCGACTATCTCTAAACAAACAAAACCAAATTAATGTTACACGTCTGTTTTAACAAAAATAACACAGGAAGGAAATTAATGAGTTCTCCAAATGAGGGGGTTCGGAAAGATCGGTTAGTGTGTACAAATACAAGTACATTAACGTTCTCTGGGCACAGAGAACTACGTTTAGAAGTACATAACTATATTGCCTGCAGTCGAAACGGTTCTCTCAGAACTCGCGGAAGATGCTGGACATCCCAAATATAGTTTTGCCAAAAGAGCTAACACGGAGTAGGACTTTTCGCGCACTTTCCACTATTCACGAGGGTCTACATGGTGTTCAACCTGAGGTTCGCCGAGGTAGTATTCAACCTGGGAAATGCCATCCGATCTCTGTCTGGGTGTAGCAAATAATGTCGNACCTGAGGTTCGCCGAGGTAGTATTCAACCTGGGAAATGCCATCCGATCTCTGTCTGGGTGTAGCAAATAATGTCTTAATCCGACTCCCTATCAGCTGATTGGTCACTAAGCTGATCTTCTATTGTATGTGTGAAATATCAGCTACCATCTGGCGAATATATTGTCGGATCACAACTGCTACGGTCTCGTCTTCAGCAAGTAAGTCCTTATATCAGGGATCCAGTAATGAAGTAACCTGCTGTGGAAACACTAACTATGACGTATTTACGCCAATTTGAAACCAATAAGAAAGGGACACAGATATAGAGATTTTGAAGGTTGCTGTCGTGTCACTGTCCTTTACATTCGGGCAGAAGTGGTTGTCAAGAAGGCCTCTAATCAATGGACGGAGAGCCGACAAAACTTCCCCTACTTTCAATGGAAACAACATCGCTCGCAGCGACCCGAGCGAGAATTAATGACACTACTATGAACGCAACCATTCCAGCAGCTTCCTCAGCTGCTGGAATGGGGAAACAACAGAACATGGGAACCGAAAGCATCGCCGGAAATATACGCAAACACCTCACCGGGTACCCGATGCACCGAGCACGACACGCAATATGCGTAACGGGTACTTGAGTACTGGCGGTTTCGGGTACCCGTACCCGACCTAACGGGTACCCGGGTACTCAATTACTCGGGTCTCATCATCAGCCCTAGTACAGAGCCCGACTGAACACCACACCCGATAACATACATATCCACTTTTTTTTTAAATAAATATTTTTGGAGAGGGGTATGGCTAAAAGATTGAATTTTATAGTAGAATGGCCACCGAGAGTGGCATCAAACAAACATTTGTACTAAACCCTCTGAATTCTTGAGTTCTAATCTCGGCTGTGCCATCAACCTGTTTTTTTTATATTAACTGAAGTGCATATTATGAATTAGCATTGTGATTATAATGATTTGTAAAAGAAAGCGTCCCTACACAAGCATTTCTTTCATAGCAACAAATATATTCTACCAAACAGCCTAATTGCTTGCATAGTACCATACTCATTCCGTGAAAGTTCACATCTTGCAAAAATGCACAACACCCAATCATGTAATTTTTAAAATATTTATCATGGTAGACACATATTACAAGTGGTCTGAGGCCACAGCCTGTTAAGGTTCAGAAAACAGCAGCGAGACAAGATTTAGATTTAACAGAACAATAGTTCTTTCGTAGTTTCGTTCTCCTACAGGCACCAGTAATGTCGCAGTACTTAATGCTCACATGGAGCCAGAAACGTCTTTTTCAGAATGCTAAATCAGAGAATACACTATCTGAATGTCCGCAAAACTTGCACTAGAGACGCCACAGGTCTTTGCTACAGTTTTAATTTATCATATTATAAACTCACAGCTACACACTGCCCCGACAAAATCTACTAAATGTTAGTAAAAGTCACTAGGTATTTCATGCGATGTCAGTGTGCCAGTACCACTCCATTCCTTCTGTGCCCCAAAAATGCATTATACAGCTTCGTAAGCACGTGATCATTGGGTATTACAGACCCAGTAACCTTACATTACGCTTAAGCTATTTCTTACACACATTTGAAATTCTCAAATTACAGACTCAATTGAGTATCAATAGGATAAGTTTTATACTGGCGTAGCGTAATTTCTAACTGGCTAGACTAACGTTGGAATTGCATTAAATAATCACGATGACACGCCTATTCCCTCAGAAGCTTCGAGACTATCACATTGTACTTTATTAAATCACACAGTTTTGAGGGAAGAAAGTTACAGTTTATTTCTTGGAACTAGTAAAATTAATATTAAATAAAGTAAGAACTGCCACAAAAAATCTTTAAACAATTACACTTTTTAAAACAANACCTGAGGTTCGCCGAGGTAGTATTCAACCTGGGAAATGCCATCCGATCTCTGTCTGGGTGTAGCAAATAATGTCGTAATCCGACTCCCTATCAGCTGATTGGTCACTAAGCTGATCTTCTATTGTATGTGTGAAATATCAGTTACCATCTGGCGAATATATTGTCGGATCACAACTGCTACGGTCTCGTCTTCAGCAAGTAAGTCCTTATATCAGGGATCCAGTAATGAAGTAACCTGCTGTGGAAACACTAACTATGACGTATTTACGCCAATTTGAAACCAATAAGAAAGGGATACAGATATAGAGATTTTGAAGGTTTCTGTCGTGTCACNTACAGATATAGAGATTTTGAAGGTTTCTGTCGTGTCACTGTCCTTTACATTCGGGCAGAAGTGGTTGTCAAGAAGGCCTCTAATCAATGGACGGAGAGCCGACAGAACTTCCCCTACTTTCAATGGAAACAACATTGCTCGCAGCGACCCAAGCGACAATTAATGACACTACTATGAACGTAACCATTCCAGCAGCTTCCTTCAGCTGCTGGAATGGGGAAACAACAGAACATGGGAACCGAAAGCATCGCCGGAAATATACGCAAACACCTCACCGNTCAGCTGCTGGAATGGGGAAACAACAGAACATGGGAACCGAAAGCATCGCCGGAAATATACGCAAACACCTCACCGGGTACCCGATGCACCGAGCACGACACGCAATATGCGTAACGGGTACTTGAGTACTGGCGGTTTCGGGTACCCGTACCCGACCTAACGGGTACCCGGGTACTCAATTACTCGGGTCTCATCATCAGCCCTAGTACAGAGCCCGACTGAACACCACACCCGATAACATACATATCCACTTTTTTTTTAAATAAATATTTTTGGAGAGGGGTATGGCTAAAAGATTGAATTTTATAGTAGAATGGCCACCGAGAGTGGCATCAAACAAACATTTGTACTAAACCCTCTGAATTCTTGAGTTCTAATCTCGGCTGTGCCATCAACCNCGAGAGTGGCATCAAACAAACATTTGTACTAAACCCTCTGAATTCTTGAGTTCTAATCTCGGCTGTGCCATCAACGTGTTTTTTTTATATTAACTGAAGTGCATATTATGAATTAGCATTGTGATTATAATGATTTGTAAAAGAAAGCGTTCNTGTTTTTTTTATATTAACTGAAGTGCATATTATGAATTAGCATTGTGATTATAATGATTTGTAAAAGAAAGCGTTCCTACACAAGCATTTCTTTCATAGCAACAAATATATTCTACCAAACAGCCTAATTGCTTGCATAGTACCATACTCATTCCGTGAAAGTTCACATCTTGCAAAAATGCACAACACCCAATCATGTAATTTTTTAAATATTTATCATGGTAGACACATATTACAAGTGGTCTGAGGCCACAGCCTGTTAAGGTTCAGAAAACAGCAGCGAGACAAGATTTAGATTTAACAGAACAATAGTTCTTTCGTAGTTTCGTTCTCCTACAGGCACCAGTAATGTCGCAGTACTTAATGCTCACATGGAGCCAGAAACGTCTTTTTCAGAATGCTAAATCAGAGAATACACTATCTGAATGTCCGCAAAACTTGCACTAGAGACGCCACAGGTCTTTGCTACAGTTTTAATTTATCATATTATAAACTCACAGCTACACACTGCCCCGACAAAATCTACTAAATGTTAGTAAAAGTCACTAGGTATTTCATGTGATGTCAGTGTGCCAGTACCACTCCATTCCTTCTGTGCCTCAAAAATGCATTATACAGCTTCGTAAGCACGTGATCATTGGGTATTACAGACCCAGTAACCTTACATTACGCTTAAGCTATTTCTTACACACATTTGAAATTCTCAAATTACAGACTCAATTGAGTATCAATAGGATAAGTTTTATACTGTCGTAGCGTCATTTATAACTGGCTAGACTAACGTTGGAATTGCATTAAATAATCACGATGACACGCCTATTCCCTCAGAAGCTTCGAGACTATCACATTGTACTTTATTAAATCACACAGTTTTGAGGGAAGAAAGTTACAGTTTATTTCTTGGAACTAGTAAAATTAATATTAAATAAAGTAAGAACTGCCACAAAAAATCTTTAAACAATTACACTTTTTAAAACAACCAGAACCAAAACATTTACATAAATGGCTCAAAAGGGCATTACTGTTACATGGACGCCTGAGGGGCGTATCTGAGTTCGTGAGGGATGGAGGTCTTAGTAAAAATAAAAAACTAAATACGTTTTCTAATTTATTCACACAGCTATTATTTAGAGCATTAAATTATCTATCTTCACTCTTACTCTTTTTATTTCTCAGTGAGCACAATATTTAATGTATATTTCGACTCTAATTAACGTTCTTCTTAATGTCTCTGTTTGGTTACAGTCAATTAACTCATACTTATAATTAACACGTGTTCAGTCTATCCGTTGCCATCATTTGTAATGTCTTTCACTAACGCATCTAGTCCAATAGTCCGTTCTCTTCGCTGCTTGATACTCGAAGTCGCATATTTCCCTTCCGCTGGTCACTTCTCTCGCCGCTCGTCGTCTATCGCTCGGAACTCAGCCACTCATCAATTCAACAACCACCACAACCCGGGGGCCCGTCATATTATTTATACTTTGCTGGTCTTGACCTGGAAAGTTCGATGCACCCCTAGTCACGCTTAGAGAAACTAGAGCAGCAAATCACTAGAAAATTATTCAGATAAATGCAGCAACTCAATACAACCAGGGTCAGCGGCGCGCGCCGCAAAAAAGATTATCACGTCAGCTCGTCTTTTTGGCAACATATACGCGGTTCGCTCACCTGTAATTCAAAACATTCCACTGACTTGCCGCCGCTATCATATAACTACTTTGTCCTTCACTTCCACTCGCATAACAGTACTATCAAATTTATGCAAATTTCACTCGTTTTAGGTCTACGAAAATCCGTCTCTTCACAATGAATTGATCAATACAGAAATTAAAACACACGAAACTCACAGTGTCAAGTTCTATCTCCCTGCGTACATCCTTCACTCAAGTGTATCATCACACTAGGTAGCTTCCTTTCCAAACTGCAGGCGTTTCGTACAGTTATTTTTCCGAAACGTATAGCTTCTTCCTAAGAAATCTATCATGAATATTAGCCCCATTCAAAACACTTCTTACAATGTGAATACTCACCTTGTTGGACGTTTGCTGGATATCTGTGGGGGCAGTGACATTTTACAGAGGTTGATTTCAAAACTGCTCAAATAACCGTGAACAGCCTATACCAGTTATATTTATAATGAATAGTAATGCACAGTATGGTTTTTTAAGGCTTCGTTTGATACCAATTGAAGAATCTGTGTACTATCAATGCCTATTAAAAATTATACAGTTCAACATTTAACGTTAAAGTGCAAAAACTTTATCAGTCTTCTGTGAAGTACTCCCAGCTTCGCTCTGTCGTTAAGGGGAATCACACACACGGCATCATTCATCCAGGAGCACCCCGATCACTCCATACAGTCGCTTTCAGCACACTGGTCACAGTCTCCACGCTGCCTACAACCGCCGTAGCTTGCCAGATCCCCAGGAACACTCGCCAGACACCCCCGTCCTCAAAACTCTTCACAAACTCTTGAACGGGGGTAGCGGGATTGTATTCATTCCTTAGTCAATCCTTACTACATTACTTCACTCTTACACGTGCCCACAGATAATTTGATTCAGCATCGATAAGTTTCTCAAAAGGGGAGAGATTCCCGATTCTTTTGAAGGTCGCTGGCGGGTGATAACGACGTCATTATCTCCCTTTCCCAAGCGTCATTTTATGCTGCAATTTTCTGTTTCATTTGACTTACCCGAGCTGCTAAAGCTAAATGGAATGAGATAAAGGGACGGACCGCTGGACCATAAAGATATAGTAAAGACTGTTCACGATTAATTAAGCCCTTCTAAAATCAACCTTTGAAAAATATCGCTGTCCCTACCTGCATAAATTTTAACGCACACATTGACTGTAATGCACCCAGTAAAGTTGGTAACGACGGAGCGTAAGTAATTCCATATCTTAGCGTTGAAATGAAAGTGTTAGGTAAATATTTGTGACTATTANTGGTAACGACGGAGCGTAAGTAATTCCATATCTTAGCGTTGAAATGAAAGTGTTAGGTAAATATTTGTGACTATTGAAAATATTTATTTTGCTTTTTTTTAATGAATTTTAAGTGTAAGAATTAACAAAGTGATCAGGCCCAAGGCAATGTTAATATAATATATGGTGGACGGATACACACTGTTCATACAAGTAACTCGTATGCAGGGTTTACCGTAAACAGTCTTTACATCTCCAAAACAATCGATACTATTGGTATCCNCATACAAGTAACTCGTATGCAGGGTTTACCGTAAACAGTCTTTACATCTCCAAAACAATCGATACTATTGGTATCCAACTTGGCAAGGTGAGTGTTCTTACCGTGTGCACTAAATATACAAATTTACAACATATTTAGTGGGCCACGCTGAAAGACGTAGTTAACTTTAAATTTAATCTTAAATGCTATATCTCACCAACATTACAACAAATTCCCACTACATTTCGTATGACAACAGTACTATGTAAAATCAACCTCAAATTTTATACAGTCTCTTATTATCAAAGCGGCGGCATTATTTTTGTAGTATCAAATGCTATATTTCTGGCACCATTAAATCGATTTAAAATTCAAACACACACTCTCACTCTCACTCTCATTCTCTCTTTCTCTCTCACTCAGAGAGAGAGAGAGAGAGAGAGAGAGAGAGAGAGAACTGAATTAGCTACAGTAAGCACTAAAATCATCATGAAATAGTTTCACTCGTCCGCAATTTTTGAAAGCGATAATACCAATATTTCCTTGAGACAGTCTTACTTCATATTTCTGGAATTTTTTTCTAATTAGACATTTTATTACTACTTTGAGTACCTCGTCACAATAACTCGCATGTGTGTAGTTGAAATAAGGCACATTAGTAACAGNCATTTTATTACTACTTTGAGTACCTCGTCACAATAACTCGCATGTGTGTAGTTGAAATAAGGCACATTAGTAACAGCAGGTAACTTATTATGTTCATTACAACAGTTAATCTGCAAAGGAAACATTGTGTGAACATGTATACCTATGTTACTGACCAAGTATATATATTTATAAGGACGGCGACGATTCATTATCTCGACGAATATACTACAAAGAGAGAGAGAGAGCGAGGGAGAGAGAGAGAGAGAAAGAAAGAGTGTGAGAGCCCGTGGCCGCTTCAACACTTCCACTGCCGAGCTCAACTTCGGTGATGAAAAGTAGCGAAATATAAAAATTAAAAAAAAAAAAACAGAAACAGACGTGTTTTAATTGGGACTTCCGTCGACGAGCACCGAGGCCACAGAAAACCACGTCTGAATAATTTCCTGCAGTATCCGGTGGCTAATTAAAAACTCGTAAGAGGTCCGCATGCTGCAAGTTAATTGGGGAAAATCAGGGCGTGGCTGTTCCGGCGACATGATGGTAGTGGGTTTCACGTAAAAAAAAAGCCAGCTTTAGTTAGTGGGTAGTATTTTCTTTGGGATGCGGGGATAAAATGAAAGTAACAATATGTATACTTGGCTTTTATGACTTAAATCGACATCTCTAGAAGATATCTTTCGTTTAGCGTCACAACCAGCGCACTAGCGCATTAGAGTCACGAGATACTCTGCCTGGAAAGTTTCGCCCACGCCCAAAATTGTAGCCCGTCGCCGCAGGCCCCCACCCGTGTCTCGCGCATGCGCGGCGCCAGCTCTAGGTCATGCATCGCAGTCGTACACGATCGAACCACGCCACATTAATTTCAATTGTAATGTAAAGTAATTTCATGCTCGCTAATTCGACAGTGCCATAGTGGGGAGAGGAGGCACCTACGCGGGCTCGGGAATCAGGGGTGCTGACGGCGCTATTAGGGGACGAAGTATGTGCAATAATGATGAGGTCGTGCTGGCTGCAGAGTAGACGGGCAGGAGCGCTGCATAATGGATCCCTGGTGCGACTTCGAGCGACCGACGGCTGCAGGGCGCTACTCATGTCCACAACGCCTGATACATATTTTTTTAAATAGCAAACGTCCCTACGTAAACCAATTAAATTGTTACACAATGGCTTTTCAAAAATGTTATATTTTTGCAGAATTATAAAATTTCCAACTATGTTTCGTATGTCCTATATATACTATAGACATAGAGCATGTTTTTGAAGTGAGTGCAGATATCTTGTGGAATACCAGGGGGTGCCAAGACGAGTGTTTTGGTGTAATGAAGATGGTGTCGGAAATGCATCCTTACGGTATAAATAAAATAAAACGCAAGACGCATATGCCGTAGGCAATAATTATTATGTACAGAACACGTAGCACAATCACTAAAAGCGAGCAGACATACAAACGGCAAGTACAGTATTACAACAACTGTTCAAAGTGATGTCCGCAGACCTGGTTGCACGGCGGCGTACAGTGCCGCTGTACTGGGAACAGCACACGTGGCTGTAGTGATGATTGTCGTCGTCGACTTGACTTTGCCACGTGGTTCTTGCAGCAGCGCATTACTATTCCACACTTCCCTGTCACTGTGTTATGGACAGACGAGGCACTGTTTACCCGCGAGGGCATCTTCAGCAACAGTGCGTCTTGCGTTTTACTTTATTTGTAGCATAAGGTTGCATTTCCGACACCATGTTCATGATATCAAAATAGTCGTCTTGACATCCCCTTGCATTCCCCAAAATATCTGCTCTCATTTTATAAACCTCCCGTATATAAACATACAAATTACACTACGACCCTGAACTATAGATACACAAACGTTGTACAAAATGAANTAAACCTCCCGTATATAAACATACAAATTACACTACGACCCTGAACTATAGATACACAAACGTTGTACAAAATGAAATAGAAAACATTATACGACCTATGTCCTACAGTAATTCGTAAGGAACGTAGGCGCCCTTGAAAATAGTTTTTTAAGATAGTTTTAATTCAAAATAATGAAACCTACTTGAGATGAAAGAATAATTCCGTGAATAATGTTTAATTGAATCGAGATCTGAAATATGCGAACGGTTGTAGGGTAATATCATCCCCATTCATTGAGTGAATAGGGGGTGCCATGTTGTTATACAAGAATTTTGTGTAACCCTTGGGTGTATATCACTTTTAATGTCGTCATAATCATGTGTACAAAATGCACAAAAAAATCGTTGCCTTGGTGTAACCTCTATCAGGCGAACAGTTGTCGAGAAAACACATAAATATATATTTTCAAAGGCAAACCTACCACCCTTACGAATTACTGTAGGACATAGGTCGTATAATGTTTTCTATCTCATTTTGCATAAGCAATTACTACATAGCATTTGTAGTTATAGTTCAGGATCATCCGGTGTGTATATGTGCGTGTTATATATAGCTGAGCAGAAACTATAGTACGAGAATTTTCTTTCCGTGTTACAAATCCATATTACAACTTTTTTTTTTTTTATGCAATGCCAGGATGATATTCTGACAACTTCGGTTTTTGAAAAGGAAACTGAAAACAAAGCGTTCTAATAGCCGTTTCGAAATACATTATTTACAAAACACACTGACTTACGGTTCGTAATTCATTTGCAACTCCTGAACACATGTTGTTCTATGGCAATCCTTTGACACATGTCTGCGACTGAAAATAAATAATTTGCGGAATCATTCAGTAAATACGACACTTCACCGGTTTCCGGAAACTAATAAACTGAAGAACGAAAATAACGTTGGCGCTTCATGGCGGTACCGAAAATAGTGGACTACGCCATACACGTGTCGATAATATTACATTTCACGCAAGAAAACGCACTAAAAATGCACCCATAGAACCATGTTTAATGAAAGTAAATACAAAAATCATAAACTACCGATTCAATATTCTTATAACACCAGTAAGGTACGTGTAAACTGTGGCGAAAAAGATCATATGCACAATGGCGTCATCAGACCTGGAAACGTTTCACTAACCATAACTGTCCGTATGCTCCGCATTAATTGTTAAACATATACTTTTAAATAAAATTCGTTAAAAGAAAAAAAAATATTGTACGTTACTTTAAAAACTTAATTTAAACCACAAATTTTATAAGTATAATTTAAGTTTTGAATNAAAAAAAAATATTGTACGTTACTTTAAAAACTTAATTTAAACCACAAATTTTATAAGTATAATTTAAGTTTTGAATTACAACTTTCAGTTCTGAGTACTATATTCTTCCATAATCATCATCAATATCGCCAACATTACACACATCCCGCAACAATTCATCAGATGATACAATACTTTGCAAACGAGAGCATTTACATAGTGTGTAGGTGAGTCACATTGTCTGTCGAAAATTAGTCTATATATATTAAATTCAGTATAATGGTGAGATATTGTGTAGTTCACATATTTTATGGATTCACACTTGCTTGGTCGAGAAGAAGTATTACATAGCCTGTAATCAATAGTATACACTGTTCGCGGTTAAGTGAGTACCTAAAGTCATGCTTAGTATCTAATTCCACCATATACAAAACTAACACACTCACGGATCCGACCACTTTATCCACACCAATCATGTAAAATTGCTAGGAAAGTAAATATGCAAATAAGCCAATTTTAACACTTATATGCTTAAAAAAAACACAAACTAAAAAGAAATTTATTAAGTCTTCACATATTCAAGCATCACACTTATAATAAGTTAAATGTTGCGCCTGGCTAGGCTGCTGACCGAAGCACAGAGCTTCAGGAAAAATACTTCTTATTCAAAAACTGTTTGAGTGCGTAAAATATGTCAACTTAGTAAGAGCGTTTTAAAAACATTCCACATCCGACAACACGTTTCACTTTTATATTTCCCCAAGTAGCAAAAAGTCAGTTGGCTCACTTAAGGCAAATCTGCTTGTACACGAGCAGCCCACAAACGGTTTACACAATCAGTCAACCTCCGTAATGCACCCGCAGATGCACGTGACACACACTATGCCTCTTGACTGTTGTGTGCAGTTGGCCATATCTGGGCCACTGTTCGGATAACTTCCACATAACAAAATGTAATTTGCCCACAAGGCCTGATTATGCATAGACAACAATACCCCAAGCATACCAGCACCATCAGTGTGCCATGAGTGGCAGCAGTGGCCCACTGACTAACTGCTTCTGGTCTGCCATAAGTTAACCAACTGTCGTCATCCAACTGTTGGCAAGCCACTTGCAGCCCAGCAACTGGCCACTTGCAGCCCACCTATTCACCACTTGCAGTCCACTATTAACCACTTGCAGCCCACCTATTTACCACTGGCAGCCCACCTATTTACCACTTGCAGCCCACTATTCACCACTTGCAGCCCACTATTCACCACTGGCAGCCCACCTATTTACCACT